>NQII01000837.1:422244-433230 GCA_002778355.1 Clitarchus hookeri | reverse complement strand
ACGTCTGTCACGTTTAATGATTCTCGTCAGTCGTCGTTTGTCCCGTTCTTTCGCGATCTTTTTTCGGCAGCAGTGATGTCGAAGATGTGATGTTTTACCAGATTCCCGATATTCACGGTACACTCGTGAAATGGTCGTACGCGAACATCCAAATAGTTATCGCTACCTCGGAGATGCTATGTCCCATCTCTCGTGCGCCGACTATAACACCACGTTCAAACTCACTTAAATCTTGATAACCTGCCATTGTAGTAGCAGTAGCCGATCTAGCTGCCGACCACATCGCGTTACTCTGATTGGTTCCATACCTCTGTTATTTGCATACGCACGCCTATACCAGGTTTTTTTTTTTTTTTTTTTGGCTCTTCAGTGTATGTGAATATGCTTACTTTTTTCTGATGTCAATACTTTCACCTGACATATTCCCAGCTTCCTTTTCATTTCAGTTCGTATATCATCAAAAAATAAACAGCGCTGAAAAAACCTCGCGTGTTGCGAACTCCTGCAGCACACGCCAGCAAAATGGCGTGACCGGCCGGCAACATGACGTATATGGTCAATCAGCGCCTCGGCGTTCCAGCCAGTAGGGAATCTCTTCAGAGCACCCGGTGGCCTTTCATACTCCAGTAGGGTCGTTCCCACAGCATCGCGTAGCCAGCCAGCGATTGGATGCTCCCACAGTAAAGGAAACGCCCACGTCTTTTCGCTTCTGTGCACTTTCCTATTCTGTGGGGGCCGCGGTGGTGTTGTGGTCAGACTACTCGATTCCCGACGGGGTCGCTCCTGGGTCTCCGCTCGTGGGAATCGCGCCGGACGATGCCGGTAGTCGGCGGGTTTTCTCGGGGATCTCTCCCGTTTTTCCCCCACCCTCTCATTCCGGCGCTGCTCCATACTCACCTCAATCACCCTTATCGGCTCTCAAGAACTCTTTGCTAAGGCCCGCCCAAATCTCTTCTCTCATTATCTCTATTTATGTGTGCGTTTAAGTTCGTGTTTGCCTCGGATTGTAATATATACTTAGCCCTGCAAATATTTTACGTATAAACATTATTTCGTAACTATTATTCGCTCCCTCCAATGGTGTTTACAAGAGGCACCCGTAAAAATATGGTTGTGTTTGACACTGAGTGTTCAGAAGCGAGCTTATTTCAATGGCAGAACGTTACGTCTTTAAGGGCGAATTAAATATAGCTAACAACAAAAGGAATTTTCTTTTCTCCTTTTCCTTAAAAAAAAAAAAAATGCCTTGAAAAATAATAATTTCTGTAGCTATTTCACAATTTTTTTAATTTGTCATATTAAAGTAATGTAATTGTGTAAGCCAACGTTTTGGTAAATCCATTTTACAACAAAAATATTAAAAAAACATGTGAACATAATAAATTGTATTTACACTCTATTAGATAGGTTCCAACACATTACAAATCGGAAGATTTTACTGGATTGCATTTATTTTACGAAAATTGCAATTCTCTCGTTTATTTACATGCAAAATAGAAAAATCAAGTACACGTGCGACAACAGCAAGCCCTGGAGGCGAAAAATTTTAGTTGCCGAACTAAAAGCATCGAGCTTCCCAAACTGAGTAGATTAAAACCTTTACGTAGCTAAAGGGGGATGGGGGACATTTTTTCCACCGATTGATTTCAAAAGTGTTTAATTAACCGACAACCGAACACAGTCATTCATCTGGTGGAGCGACTGCCGCAGTCAGCCGTCAGTCCTGCAAGAAGTCGGCAGTCTTAACGAGAACGCTTATCGGCGACCCCATCTAAGCTTTGAATGGAAACGATTCAATGAGACAAACTAGAATAAAGAGTGATTTTTTCCCCCTCCTTCTATCAGCTTGGCGCTTGCATAACTAGCATTTAAGAGTGTATGGGACATAAACGAACGATCGCTGCATGTTTCGCTTTCTACAGAGTTCTCAAAGCCGATGTGGGAGATCCACTTAAGAGCAACACTAATATTTTGTAATATCACAGTCTCACGCCTCGTAAGAACACTGTAAGAAAACATTCTAGTGAACTTCCTAAACTGTAATGGCAATTTTTAACCTATACATACACTCTAAATATGAAACAATGATAATTGACCCAATTCAGTGAAAATAGTGAAAATTTTGCAACTGACAATCAGTGCCTGATAACTAGGGGCAGTGATATTTCGTGAAAAGATTTCGAGACAAGATACACTCCAAAGCACTGTAGGGTCGTCCAGCTTCTTTGGTTGGCTAAAAAAAATGTTCTGGCCCGTGTTAACCGTTTGCGCACGAATCACGAAGGTTCAGTGTCGGATTTTTTTAGTCCTGAGTGGCTTGGTCAAAGACGGACACGTCGCCAGCAGCCAATGGAGGTATAACAACAGTGGAGGTGTGTATATAGTATTGAAGTCTACTGCGATAAGTCACTGTCCCTAATGATAACTAATTAATATAATGGCTGAATTGCACGTATTTATTAATGATTTTCAGTGAAAGTCGAGAATTCCACTGCCATAAGTCGTTTGTTACCAGTTCATTTCCTTGATTAGTCAGTCCGCAGTAGCTTATCAACTGACGTTCGGTGAATGTTATTTCACTGATTGGTATCACTGATTCGTACAGACCTGAAGACAGCTGTCTGTTTAAACATTTCAGTTTGTTGTTCTCAATTATATATATATATATATATATACACACACATATACTTCTTTCAATTAATTTCACAGAAATGAATATAGCCAAAATATTTTATGCCACAGCAACGCGTGGCCAGGTAAGCTAGTGATAGTATAAAATCCTAATAAAACAAGTTCAACAGGAAACTGAAAAGTGAAGCTGTGAAACATTAAATTTTGTATGTATGTACTTTGTCCAGAATTTAAATTGAATGTATTTAAAAACATTCCTATAATGTTGTCTCGCTCCTGACCCTTTATTTTTTCCAGTTCGATAAAACGAAGTTCGGTTTCGTTAGCCCGGGTTGAGCACTCCTCCGTAACGAACTCTAATTATCCTCTTGTTGTGGCTCTCTCTTCCCGTAACTCTTCCTGCAGTGTTTACTTTAGTCTGTACGCGGGAATCTTGGTAACCTAAGCGCTGACTTAATTGAGAATATATTTTGCGCATCTAATTCATGTTATAGTCTGTTCGCGGTTTCTTCATACTTTTTTTATCAAACCTTTGAAAAATCACCCTATGTATCACTCGTTATGTTACTTCCTAAATATGCCAAGTATCACAAGCGTTTTATACCTGTGTTAACATAAAATTATTTTATTTCTCGTCAGACTTAAGTTTTGCCTATATTTAAATTATGAATAATAATTTTTTATTTATTATAATTGAATTAAAATAGTGAGAAAACGCCTGTGTTGGTAGCTCCTAGTAAGAAATAGTCCTCATGCAAAATATTATTACAACTGAGCGCGCACGAATCCGGTGCGTTGTCCTTCGGTGTAATTTTCTAGACTTAGTTACGCTTGGTTTGCATTNTGCTGCAGCGTTTACTTTAGTCTGTACGCGGGAATCTTGGTAACCTAAGCGCTGACTTAATTGAGAATATATTTTGCGCATCTAATTCATGTTATAGTCTGTTCGCGGTTTCTTCATACTTTTTTAATCAAACCTTTGAAAAATCACCCTATGTATCACTCGTTATGTTACTTCCTAAATATGCCAAGTATCACAAGCGTTTTATACCTGTGTTAACATAAAATTATTTTATTTCTCGTCAGACTTAAGTTTTGCCTATATTTAAATTATGAATAATAATTTTTTATTTATTATAATTGAATTAAAACAGTGAGAAAACGCCTGTGTTGGTAGCTCCTAGTAAGAAATAGTCCTCATGCAAAATATTATTACAACTGAGCGCGCACGAATCCGGTGCGTTGTCCTTCGGTGTAATTTTCTAGACTTAGTTACGCTTGGTTTGCATTAGGCGGAGGAATATCCCGGAAGTAGAACTTTAGCAGGGCTTCAGAAAAGTGTGAAGTAACCGTTAATGGATGTATAGCTGTTAGATCAGCTTGCTGCTCCTTCACAACGTTGACGTAGTTTGAAGCTGCGTGATCGCGGCAGACAGCTGATCGAGTGGCGTCTGGTCTGCGCTACTGGCTGGCATCTCCGGTATCACGATGCTAGTAGCTTGGTCTTGCTAGCTTACCTGTCCTGCCGCAGTGTTTACGCCTGTGTTTTGTATAGGTAAATCACCCTGTTCTGTGACCAAGTTAGTGGTAGCGTATTCAAACCTTTTATAATTAATGGGAGCAGTTTCCCTTTTAAAAATACTTAGTTTTACTTCTCCTGTTCATATATTATAAAAGGTGACTCTAACCAGCATACCTTAACCGATCTCTTCTCCGTGCGCACGATTGGGCTGGCCACTGATAAACTTTTTTTGCCCCACANGCGACTCTAACCAGCATACCTTAACCGATCTCTTCTCCGTGCGCACGATTGGGCTGGCCACTGATAAACTTTTTTTGCCCCACAGTACTGGCGCCTCTGCAGAACTTTTGACGAGTTTCTCTACTACTCAAACTGAAAATATGTGCCTGTTTGTGAGAGATGTAACTAATAGCAATAGTACATTAAACAATGGGTAGATGTGNCTCAAACTGAAAATATGTGCCTGTTTGTGAGAGATGTAACTAATAGCAATAGTACATTAAACAATGGGTAGATGTGCGTACTGTGGCTCGGACTTGACAACACACTTGCATGTAAAAAATAATATTCTTAACAAGAAGACGCTAAAAAAAAAAATTCCCTAGTCATAGGTTTCAAACTACAGCCAAAACTACCAAACAAAAAACACACACACACACACACACATCTAGCGGAGGAACATTTACTGATCATCAAAATAATGTAGAGAAGTTTTTAAAATATTTCATAATGTTTAAAGTAATGAGAAAAATGTGCAGCTTTAAAATTAATCAGCGATATGAAACTAAAAAAAAAAAAATTTAATTCAAAGAGTATGGCAGACTCGCTCCGNTATTTCATAATGTTTAAAGTAATGAGAAAAATGTGCAGCTTTAAAATTAATCAGCGATATGAAACTAAAAAAAAAAATTTAATTCAAAGAGTATGGCAGACTCGCTCCGTAGTAATTAAATTTATGTATCTTATAGTGTCTTCTAAAAAAAAATTCACTTACACTTGAATTAAACTGAAATAAAAAGAAAATTTGGTTATGTCAGTTTCTTATCGGTAGAACAAGATTACTCTTGACACTGAGAGATGTGTAGGCAAATGACGGAGAAAAGTTTTAATAGTTATTTAGAAATCACCACAGAATAGTTATAAAATGTTTGATAGATAACAAAATCCGGTCGAAACTAGCAGGAATTCTCTCTTGGCAACATAAAATACACATTATACGTCTGTATAAACATCAGGTCTGTAGCCGGAACATGTCGAACTAGCTCGGAGTCTTGAGGTAGGTACCAGCCCTGGGTACCAAGTCTACTGTAGGTACCAGCCCTGGGTACCAAGTTTTCAGTACTCCGAAATACATAATTGTAAATTCCATTAAAAACATTTTTTTGCACCCGAGTAATCTAAGAATAATCTTCTTCCAGCTACATGCAAAATATTAGTTAAAACAATGGGAATTTAAATTAACCTGGCCAATACAGGGATTACTTCTGAGCTGCGTTCAAAAAAGGATCATTAAAAAACTACGAACGGTCAGTGCTGCCAATTTCTAAAAATCATAAACATATACCAATTTAAATAAAAATACAACCATGAAATTGCACAAAATTACATGTCAAAATAAATAAAACCTTTTAAACATTTTTAAACTTGGAACAACACATGCTCATTAACTTATACCATAAACAAAAAAAAAAATAATATTATTAAATATAATTAATACGTAACATGTCATGTTGAAAATTAAAATACGTATGCCAATAGTAATATCAAATAGATTAATAATAACTTGATACGAAAACTGTGGCAAAAATAAATATCTTGGAAAAACAATGATAGTGAATGCTACCACGAAATACTATACGTCACAACTTTCTCAGTGAGGGGCGATGACAATGCATTTTGAGATATGCGGGTTAGGTCTGGTCAGGGCCTTTCGACTGTGGCTGCTGATATGGTAGTCAATGTTTTACACTAGTATCCTTCAGCTCATCATAACCAATAGTAGCTTAATGATGATACTTAGTCGTTGACAATTGAGGCGAAAATTTTAAAAGACTGAAGATCCGCTTTTACATGATATTGGTCTATACCATTTATATACCGGCAGTATGTGCTATGATCTGAGTCATTTCATCACAATTAGCAGATTAAAGTGATTGAAGAGATTTGGGCGGCACTTAACAGCGAGGTCTTGAGGGCCTATGAATGATGATTGAGGTGAGTATGAATCAGCGCCGGAATGAAAGGGCGGGGGGAAACGGGAGATCCCCGAGAAAACCCGCCGACCAGCGGCATCGTCCGGCACGATTCCCACATGCGAAAATCCGGGAGTGACCCGGCTGCCGATTGAACCCGTTTTTCCTTGGTGAGAGGCGAGCAGGCTAACCGCTCAGCCACCGTGGACCCAGCAGATTAGATATTCAAATGTTACAACACTGTGCCAGTATTTACATGGCATAAATCAATAGGTTGTATATGCAGGAAGGTGTAAAGTATTTTATATTTTTGGTCTCAGAAGTGAATTACAATCACCATTAAACTATATTCTTCAGTCTTCTATTGGNCCCACGTTTCTTCAACATGCCATCAGCAACCGGCTAGCCTCTGGAAGAAACCCTGGCCGTGTCTCTCTCTATGAAAAGACATTCCGGCATTTGCCTGGGTATATCAAAATTAATGTTTCTAAGCTGAAGTGTTTAGGGATACCGTTAGGCATAACCCGTTTTCTCGAAAATCTGTTGGGGCCGCGGTGGTGTAGTGGTCAGTCTACTCACCTCACACCAAGGCGAACCGGGCTCTATTCCCGGCGGGTTCGCCCCCCGGATTTTCGCATGGGGGAATCGCGCCGGACGATGCCGCTGGTCAGCGGGTTTTCTCGGAGTTTCCCCACTTCCCCCGCCCTTGCACTCCAGCCCAGCTCCACTCCTCGCTTCACCCTCATCGGCTCTCAAGACCTCGACGTTAATAGCCGCTCAAATATCTTCCCCCTCACTCGCTCATTTACACAGTGTGTGCAATATATTTTTTTTTTAGTCTGTACTGCACACCGTTATTGTAATATGTACTAGACGTGACACAATGAACTTAATTTGGTAGTTTTGCATACTAATTCTCTGCCTCCCGTAGATATGGTTGTAGCCACTTGTTTTTTTAAATTAAACATTCTGTAAGGGTGTATATAGCAAGAAATATAAAATCGCGCAGCTTAACTCGGATATCATGTTACACGGTTCATTTTGAAATCAAGTAATTAAGGTGCGGATAAAAAAAAAATTGGTGTCCATGTTCGTGGAGATTTTTGGTCACGTCAGATTGCTTCAAGCGTAAGGAAATGTATTTCAACAGAATAGCAAAACAGTCAAACGTAATTTTTTTTTCCGTTATGAAAACAACGCTATGCCGTTTCGTACGTTCACCTTTAAAATTTGTGAATAGTTTAAGAATGCACCCGTTAAAGAGATGCGTGCTTTCANTCCGTTATGAAAACAACGCCATGCCGTTTCGTACGTTCACCTTTAAAATTTGTGAATAGTTTAAGAATGCACCCGTTAAAGAGATGCGTGCTTTCAGAAAATACGGCGTATTTACTCCTTCAAACAGAGTGAAGCGCGCTTTAAACAATCGTTAAATGACTTAAGTATTATGTCTAGCAACTCTTATGAGTTAATTTTATTGTATAAATATCTCACACACTCAAAAATCAATATTATAATATAAAAATACGCACAAGCAAATGGCGGGCGTCACTTTTACAAAACGAGTAACGAAAACAATTGTCGTGAAATTCACGGGTTGAACAGAATATATCCAAATATTTACAGCATACTTACACAGTAATATTTGCCACTTGGTAAATGTTTCGTTTAAATTNGAACAGAATATATCCAAATATTTACAGCATACTTACACAGTAATATTTGCCACTTGGTAAATGTTTCGTTTAAATTCGCCCGAACCACGCAGTGTTAAAAGCACATAACACTAATGTTTGCTAAACCCCACTGCTTTACTTACAAAATATAAAAATTAGTCGCTAATAAAATATAAATGCCGACACCGAAGTGAACATAGTCTCACCTGAATACTAACAACACAGTACGTAGATGACGACAATGTATTTCAAGAAACTGCAGCCAAATATCTGATGCNTTCACCTGAATACTAACAACACAGTACGTAGATGACGACAATGTATTTCAAGAAACTGCAGCCAAATATCTGATGCAGAATCTTATTCTCATGCAAGTTACCTACCCTGTAAGTTAGTCGTGTTTGTTGTATCGGCTCATACATATTAAACCATTCGGCCGGACGTTATAACACGGTTCTATCGTATTCCTAACACTCAATAAATGTTTCACATGCAGCGTAAAACATTCACGGAAACATTTCCGCGACATTATTGTTTCAGAACGAGTGGAACAGGCAGCATGCCAAGGTATCATCAACTCGTAAATTTAGAATCGCGTAAGTACAAAATCACACGTGCGCGTGTATTAAAGCTTTCAGAATAGCAACACATATCGCAAATATAACAAAACACGATCATCCGAAGAGTCTTCAAGTTTTTTCGAGGTTTAAAATTTATACCGACTTCAATTGCATGAAGCAGCGCATTTTCCAGGTCGGCGTTTAATGTAAATTTTTTTTAAGAATTTCTAAGACAGCATTGAAATACAGCAGAAATCAATGATAATCATTGCCACTTCTCTCAGGAAACGTACAAAACTGTTTTATTTGTCGCGTTAAAGAATACTTTTTTTTTTCAGGAGTTACGAACTGAGACAAAATCACGTTGGTCGCGAACCGCTCACTGTTTTGTTGACACACGAGCTTGGGAAAAAAAAAACCAAACAATAGAATTAACCAGCTAATTTAAACGTTGCGTGAGCCAGGTGATGTGAAAGAGCTAGAAACACTAATGTGTCACTACCATGCCTACTGCCATCCTTATTTGCATACAACAAAAAGAAACTAAATTCCAAGTGACAAAAGTTTTAACTTAACTTACTAGTAAGACGTTAAAATATGGAACTACTTCTCGTAGTTTACTGCCAACTTAACGGTGAGTAATGCGGTCTTTACTCACTTTAAAATATATGGAGTTAATGGGCAGTGATATATTTTTTTTTCAAATGTTCATTTCAAGAGCGCTGACTTTATCGTGAACCACCTGTACTCGGGGCAATATTTATATGGAACTTCTTCGCTCATGAAGACCAAACACACACTTTTATATTTATACTGTTTAGCTGGACTTAAATCGAAATCTAAGTAAATAATTACAACTTGTCAACATTTCTGCTCGTAATGATAAAGCAGCTGTTTCTAATAATTTCTCAAATGAACGCGGTGGATCGTAAAACGTGTTATGTTTGTCGCGGCACAATTATCGGGACACGGTCAATATGCGACTTCATTGGCCGGCGGCCAGTCAATAGTCAATAGCAAGGACCAATAGCAGGGTGGTAAGTGGGAATATAGTGACTAACACAACTGATATTGTTGTAGTGGATAGCACAGGCAGCTCACTTCAACCTTGTCTTCAGTGCCAGTAAGTTTGTGCAACCGTCAGATAGTTAAAGGGCCGCGGTGGTGCAGGGGCTAGAATTCGTCTCCCACCTAGGCGAACCGAGCTAGATTCCCGTCGGGGTCGCTCTCTCTCTCTCTCTCTCTCTCTCTCTCTCTGATTTTCGCATGTGGGAATCACGCCGGACGATTCCACTGGTCGGCGGGTTTTCTCGGGGATATCCCGTTTTCCTCTCCCTTTCACTTCGGCGCTCGCTCCGTACTCACCTCGCTTCACCCTCATCGGCTCTCAAGACCTCGTTAACAGCCGCCCAAATCTCTTCACTCATTCAGAGTTAAGTCAGATCCTTATAAATTCTACACTCTTAAACCTCTTTATTTCATGCCACAAATGTTTTGTTGCCACGAAATAATTTATTGTTAAAAAAGAACCATTGCAAATTATGTTCGCGCAAACAAAAATTTTGTTTGACATTTATATTAGTAGCAATGATAACTTTGCATTGTTTTTATACTAGTTCAGCAGTATCCTTTGTGATATATTCAGTTATTGTATATTGAAAGTTAAACAACCATTATGGGGATGATCCAAAGAATTTGTTATTTTAACGTAGTCTTCAGAAAGTTTCGACAGGTACTAAAAACTATAACGAACGAAAGAAAAGTTTTAATACCACTTAACGCGTTTCTTTGTTATACAGCAACATTTTTCATTTTAAGCAAAACGAGAGCAAGGAAATGTTATTTGTTGTAAAAAAGAATTATTATCGCCATAAAACCAAATCGCATCAAAAATTAATATCAACAAACCTAGGATTATTTAAACTTGCAGTCGAATTAAAGGAAGATATTGTTTGTGAAGACGAAAGAGAATCAAAGAAATGTTTTTTCAAGCTACACAGAAAACTTAGAAAGCATATTTTTAATAGTGTAGAGGAACAACGAAACTACTAACCTGCGAGTTTCGTCTACAGCTGTTAGCAGACTTCCATATAAGCTGGTCTCGATTGTATTTTGGGATTGGTTTTCGAAGTGTTCAGTATTATTCGTATATAAAGCTTCCTCGAAGACGTGCGAGTAAGTGAGTAAGTTAATAGATTTCGGCGGCTCTTAACATCGACGAGGGTGAAGCGAGGGGAGTATGGAGCATCGTAGGAATGCAAATGGCGGGGGGGAACGGAAGATCCCCGAGAAAACCCGTTGACGAGCGGCATCGTCCAGCGTTGTTCCCACGCCGGGAAGGGAACCCGGCTCCTCCAGGCGGGAGGCGAGTAGTCTAACCACACGACTCCACCGCGGTCCCACGC
>NQII01000837.1:388365-413622 GCA_002778355.1 Clitarchus hookeri | reverse complement strand
GTCTTCCTCGGACGAAAAAAAAACACCATGTCACTAGGGCCAACGCACCTTAATTTGCGCTGATATTTTTAACTGTAAAAAATGTAATATGGTTCCGCTAGTGCTACCTAAAAATTTCAATTTTTTAATAGGCAACGTTTAATCTGCATATAGCATACCAAAAATATTGGTAAAAACAATATTTTAACTGTGAATTATTTCGTACTAGCCTTTGTCAACCAATCGCTGCTCTCACTGTTTTTAATTCGTATTGGATACGAAATAAATATTACAAGTTATAGAAGATACTAAGTTAAGGTTTCTTTAATTCAACAATATAATACTTTAAAGTAAATCACAGTGTTATACATTTGTTGTATACAAGTTATTAAAAAAAAACAGGTTGACACGTTACTCCTAGGGTGATTTTTCAAAACATCCGAAGACAACGTGAAATCGACTATAACAAATGTTTCGCTGTTTCAGTATGTTAAACAAACGTTTAGTATGAGCGGACAATTCGTTACAATTTGTCAACAAAAAAAATAGGTTTAGTTACGCACGGTACATTTTGAACAAAAAAAAACTTGCAGCGACCAAAGGTTTTGTTGGCGGCAAAATTTGTTTTCAGTGGCAGAGGAAGTTTCCTCTTTAGTATAGCCCCACTCATGCAGAGTGTTCTAAGCTTTAAGGGTGTTGTTCCCTCGTGCACCAAGCACTCCGGTCAGTTGAATGAACGAGGGGCCTGAACTAGCTTTCACTTCCTCATCACGGAGTGTGCAAACCGCATAGTAATCATGTGGTAGTGTGTGCCCGTCAACTACACGGTATCCAACTTCCGCCTCCTACCACTGAACTGATCCCCCCTCCCTCCCACAATTTGAGCTGTCAAACCACGTGGCTTCTGCTGAGGTTATCTCACTGTTTACGTAAGCACTGGTGTTTTAAATTCTTGGATGACCTTAATTTCGTCGCTTGAGCTGCGGATTTATGATTCCACCCGATATGATGATGTGGTCTGAATATATTAAGTTCCTGTGTGTTAACTGTCTATAAGATGTCGTTACCAACTTAACATGAGAAATGCCTTCCCTATGTGTCTCCTAACTGGTTAATGTTCTGTGATTTTTTAATAACTTTTCAAAGGGGGTAAGTGATTATCTGAACTATTATCAAGGGCATACGCCAACGAAACACCTTGTTATAGTCGCAGAAAATTTTTTAATGTTAAGAGTGAGGGAAGAGATTTGGACGGCTCGTAACATCGAGGGTGAAGTGAGGTATGGAGCAGCGCTGGAATGCAATGGCAGGGGGAACGAGAGACCCCCGAGGAAACTTGCCGACCAGAGGCATCGTCCGCCACGATTTCTGCATGCTAAAATCCCGGGTCGACCCCACGGGGAATCGAATCCGGATCGCCTTGTTGGGAGGCGAGTAGTCCAACCACTGTACCACCGCAGCACCTATTCAATGCAAAGAAAAAATAATTAACACAGAATAATCAAACAAGAATAGAAATGATACAGCGTCAGCTTTTGTAATATGCATATTATTTCAAGAAGGAATGTCGTATATCACAATGAAAACGACACAACGCGAACATAATGAGTGTCAGTCGTACAACGAGGATAGTATACGTTTAATAAATGTAAAAAAAAAATACTGGCCGAACAACAAAGACAGCACAGACGAACACATTGGCTGTAACATATGTATACATGGACACATTAAGATGCAACACAGACGAATGTAACATGCTTGTTACGATGACATGACAGATCCTTTATTTATTCTTGTCTCACCAACTGTTGTTTTTCCCACTCCAAAGCTCCTAGAGTATTCCAGGGAAGTACGTTTCTTTCATTTTCTGTATTTACTACCTTCAAGGGATGTTGAGTTGCCTAAAGACAGCAGTCCTTTCAGCGAAGTTACCCCACAAGTTGTTGATAGAGTTTTTGGTGGACCTTTTGAGTACTCTTAAAGCTCAGAGAAGCATTTCCTGGGAAACTAAATCGAGGCAGTGGTGTCGTGTTGGGAAAGGTCGGTTGGACTTATCCGTGAACTTTATTATAACGTGTTGGTACGACTTGTGGTCAGGCCCTTAGCTGAGCGGTCTGCCTGATCACGCCTTCACTTCTTTATCCAGGACACGATCCGTGATCGCTGACATTAGTTATGAAATCGCAAACCACAGAAACCCCCCTCCACCGGCCGGTAAACGGGGACAACGCAGCCGATAGAGGGCAGTGTGGTCCGTGGGCGGTGTCTTTTGTCGTCGGGCCATTGGAACGAGAAGACCACTGAAGATGGGTGTGTCCGGCCGTCGACTTGCGCCATCTTAATCAGCCTCTGGTACCATGAAGAAGTTGGGGACTCTCAAATTAGGCTTTAATCAGAACGTGGCTGGTAAAATCTTTACAAAATAATATAATTTCGTATTTTAGTATATTGTACAACCTTAATATTAAATAAACCTCCGTTATGTATCGTTTATTAAGTAACTCTTATCAATAACTTGTTACGCCCCTATATCCCCGTTAAGGATAAAAAGCAACAAAATTTCAAAAATCATAACAGTGTGTTATGTTAATACACTGCCGCTGACCAAGTTTTGTATAACTCTAATGCCTTAAAGATATGTTAAATATTTTATTATAGATGCATGACTATTTTGAAAAACTCTAAAATATTCGCGTCACTATTGGAACATTTTTTTTTTTTTTTTTTGCTACTATACGAGGAACTGGTGAGTTAAGGATGGGGACACAAGCAAAAAAAGTCGAACCACCTCATATTTTCTGACGGTGTAACTAAGCGGGGGTGTACACTGTAACTGTTACACGGATGACAGAACGCTTTTCCGAAATAGTTTTCACGTTATTTTAACACAAATGCAGATTGGAGCAATTATGGTAAATTCGTTAGCGAATTAGTCAAAGAAGTTCCATGACGCCACATCTTATTAAATACGAATTTTTTTTAATTAAAAGGACATGAGAATGTTTTTTGTTGTTTTCATTCGCTCGTATTATATTATGAATCGGAATAACAGTGACACGTTTATTTAACCAATCATATAAAAGTTTCGAATTATTGGTCTATGGATACAAGCCTAAATCACTAACTATGCGTAACTGTTAACTGCGACATCTTGCTATAGAAGGATAAACAACGGACATTAAGAAATAGTGAAGGTCTTGAAAAAGCTCTATTTAACTGCGAACATATCAAGTTTTATTGCTTAATGTGATGGACGAGAAATTTGGAAGGTTCGTTTAAAATAAATAAATTGGTATTTTGCCTGGAATGGGAGTAGAAGGCAAACAGGATTTCGGGAGGTTGATATTCTTTTGTTGCTCGGCGTGTGTTACATACCATAGCAAGATAACCACCCAAGTTATCTTCATTGCGCGATTTGTGAATTTACCTGTATCCTGTATAGCAAATGTGCTGTTACTTTTTTGTTTAGAACAAAAAATAGCCAAGCGTATTGTTACGAACTAGCTTTTCAGCCAATTCGTACTTGAAAGTATGTTGGTGGCGTATCTCTAATGACGACTCATGATTTGGTAGAGCACAACAATATAAGATGAGTTTTATTAACATTAAGCTTTTACAATAACTATTTATGTTACCATTGACCGGGGGAGCTTAACATTGAATTTGAGATGATGTTTATTATTATTTTTTAATTCACGCCATTTCAATTAAATCTATCTGGAAAGTCATCACCTTGTTAATGTTGCTGGAGGCTGATTATACGAGACGGTTAGCGCCGGCGTATATCAAATGCGTGGTTCTGCGGCCCCGCTCAGTGACCGGTAGAGGGGATTTCTGCAACTGTCTAGTTTCGCAAGGATCGACGACCAAATTGTGGCGTTGCAATCCCGCTCGTTTCCAGGTTTAATGTTTGAAGGTGTGATCAGGCAAGCCGTTCAGCTAAGGCCTGACCACACCATAACAGTATGCTGAAGGAGGTCGTTATTTTGAGGTTATGTAAGAAGACTTTTAATGTATCTTTCAACATAATTATTCAAATATTTACTTAGTGCTATGAGCAAGTCATACAACGGCACATTAATCAAGGATGTCTTACTGTAAATAGTATTTTGTTGATGTTGTTTAAATTTAAGTGTTTAAAGCCAAAAACTTGGAATTGCCCCACCCACTTTCCATCCAGTTATCCTTCAGGGGCCACTTTTTGTAGATGTTAGATTTTGGTCTCTCCTTACCATCTTTCCAGCTCTTAGCATCTCGTAAAAATGAGGAATGTAGGATCTGCGATGGGTTAAGAGATAGGTTAGGAGGCAAACTGATGCTGAGTGGGTACCGCGAGGCCCAGTAGGTTACTAAGACGTTGTTTATCATTTTGACACATGTAAATATTGTACCGTCACCAACGTTATGTATTTTAACACTTGTAAATAATACAATGTCACTAACGTAATGTATTTATACCTGTGTCCACCAAGTAACACGAAGATAATGCTATAGACAAAAATATTTTATTCCTCTTTGGCAATTTTGCTGTATTGTCCATAAAATAAAAATAAATCCGTTTACATTACGCATAAAAACATTAAATTTATATTTGGTAATTCACTGCTACGGTGATTGAAATAGAATGAATAAACTTTTGCATCGAATTATAAGCAGTTACAAACAGTAGATTTTTGCAAATGTTTACAGCAAAAAAAAAAAATTAATTAATCACTAAACCCCTATAATACACAATATCTATGTAAAAAATTTAGTGTCCCGACTAATTGATTGACTCACTCAAGCAGTTAATAACTAGAACAATAATTCAATCAATCACTAATCAATGCACAGCCCAAAACGTGGGACCCAAAAATGAAAATTAATGGGTGCCTTCCCCTTAAAATGTAGGCACCCACTGCAATAAGATTTTTGGAAAATCGACCCTTAAGATTGTAAAAAAGGGGTAAAATGCGTTTTCTAAGAATCTTCAATAGCTTATTAACTCGATGAGATATCGTTATGGTCTTAGCTTCAAAAGGTTGCTTATATAAATACCTAAAGAACAATTTTAGAATTTTTATTTAAATTCAATATTTACAAGTGTGAAAATGGGTAAAATTCATTTTTTGAGGGTTTTTAAATTTCTAACTAACCCTATAAGGCATCTTTATGATGTTTGCTTATAAATGGCTGCATATTTAAATTCCTAAAATTAAAATATAGAGTTGTTTTAATATAGACTGAAAAGGTGTAGTGTGTATTTTTGAGTACTAAACGATGGCTCATAATCCAATATAATATATTTTCGCTCATTGCTCTCAAAAGTTGGCTATATAAATATATATAAATTATTTTCAGGAATTTTTGAAATGCAGCCCCTAGGATTGTGAAAAGTGTAAAATGTTTTTTAGAATACCTTTCAATAGCACATTAACCCAATAAAATATCTTATGATGTTGACTAAAAAATATTGGATACGCAACTAGTACCGAAAATTGTCAGGAATTTTTGAAGTTCTACCCGGAATAAGGTGAAACGGGTTCAAAAGTGTTTCATAGAGGAATGCTTCAATAACTTTTTAAACTTATATAATATTGTTATGCTCTTTGCTATCAAACGTTGCAATCATAAATATATATAAACGAATTTCTGGATTTTTTTAAATTCAAACCCCTACGAAGGTGAAAATGTGTAAATGTGTTTACGATGATATGTTATCTACATTGCATCTATTCAATGCCTGTAACTTTCAAACCATCATATTTTATAAGACAACTTATAAAACGATAAAAGTATGAACACAAAGGAAACCTGTTTCTTACTGACTAGAGAGTTTCATTTCCCCTACAGTCGCAGAAAAAAGTTTGCCAGAGCTAAGCAGCATCAATTATTAAATAGCTCATTTTCGTAGACTGTGCTGTCAGTGAAATACACCACACAAAGTTATTTTTATTGTGAGGTTATTTATACGTATTTTAATTATATTATACACAGTGATCAATGGTTTCCTACATAATTTCGAATAAATAGTGAATTGGAATATACGTCGTGCTAATTCCAGCTGCGCAGTAGGTATCCAGTCATGTTCCAACATTTGATTTCTTACGAACAGAACTTTCAGAACCATACACTTGGATCAACAAGAGAACTGTGGAAATAGCATGTAATAACAATGGCAAGGCCATTATTATATATTTATTTTTTCCAACAAATCTGAGCTTTTGTTCACGAAAATAATATAAAACATAACTTGGATATATTCCGGTATATTTAACTATAGAACTTCTCAGCTCAGAAGACAACGACAATAAGTTAATTCAATGTTTAATCTACAGTTTTAAAGTGAATCAATAAGTAGTAAAGAATATATATATATATATTGAAGTGACAAATTATATTACAAGAATTGAGAAAGTTAAGAATGTGATAAATAATTAGCGTAATTTGCTTAAGTTGTCCGAATGGGTATGAATAGAGCACATCTGTGGACGAGTTTTAAAAATGGATGATACAGTCCATTACCGCGTGGTGCCAATCACCACGAGAACTTCTCAAGGTTGGGGCTCTGTTAATGTTACTTCGAAAACTTATCCTACCAAAACGCTGCAATAGCACAAGACTCCAAGTGAAAGCTTGGCAAAAAAAATTTTACGGAGTCCACAGTATCCTCTGGAAACGGGGGAAATAAATTTCCATAACCCGCGTCACTTATTCCACCAGAGTACCCTTTCGAAATTAAGAGACTGTATTCCTCCCCTCCAGGTCTGTTTCGCTATGACAATACGTTAAGTCCAGGTGCAGTCGCTAAAGTTGGCAACAAATTGATTAATTTCCACCTCACCCCTCTTAGGCAAAGGCCATCCGAGGTTTTTGATTATTAATCTTCTATTCATTATAATCATTCTTTGCTACTTCAACTGCCAAGGAATCTCATTGGGCTCTTGGGAATCCCCCCCCCCCTTTTTTTTTAGAGCGAGGCATGAAACAAATTTATTTAACTAATTTAAATAAAATAAATTAATAGAAATTAAAATCCATGTCTATTCATGACTTTAAATTATAAATGATTTAAATAAATTGTTTATAAATTCCTATATATCAATAATCTATAAATTTATCGAAATTCCCCCCTCTTTGATAATTCCCGTAGTCGTCGGGACCCCTGATCATTATCTAGAGTCTTCTTCTTATTTTTCAATTCCTCTTCCACTTGTTTTATTATTTTCTTGTTTCCTCACCTTCTTGTTCTTCATCTTCTTGCTAAAGGTGGCAGGCAGATATTTGACTGTTTCTCGCGTGGGCAGTTCTGCGTAGTCTGCTGCAGAGTAAGACCACTTAAGAACTTTATAATCGTAGCGCCTGAGGACAGAACCATTAATGAGGCGTACGAAGAAGTCCTTCGGTTAACCCCTTAACTTGCGTATTATGGTTGTTCTGTTTTACGTGCTGCTACAGGAGACGGTTTTTGATGTGACGAGTATTAACTAATTCCTTACAACAACATACGAAATTGAACAAATGGAAATGTTCGTGTTGATACGTGACACAATAAGCAAGCAATTATAAAACGTTGGCTTGTCAGCAGCCGCCTATAGTGTAACCGAGGAAAATACGCTGCCTGTATTGGCTCCGTCTTCAGACCTTCCATATCAGCTAGTATGATTTTTACCTATTCTGCAACATGTTATAAGTAAACGAGTATACTCGTGATAATACGTTGAAGCTTTAAAGGAAAATACTAGTTACTTTGAGTAATACACGCGGGTGAAGACGTTGACAGAATGATAGTTATGCACTGAAGAGCCAAAAAGAACTGCTATTGGCGTGCGTATGCAAATAACAGAGGTACGGAACCAATCAGAGTAACGCGATGCGGTCGGTAGCTAGACAGGTTACTGCTGCTACAATGGCAGGTTATCAAGATTTAGGCGAGTTTGAACGTGGTGTTATAGTCGGCGCACGAGAGATGGGACGTAGCATCTCCGAGGTAGCGATAACATTTGGATGTTCGCGTACGACCATTTCACGAGTGCACCGTAAATATCGGGAATCCGGTAAAACATCACATCTTCGACATCGCTGCTGCCGGAAAAAAGATCGTGAAAAGAACGGGACAAACGACGACTGACGAGAATCATTAAACGTGACAGACGTGCAACCCCTTCTCAAATTGGCGCAGATTGGATTTGTGGACTACCCTGCAGGATTCATGGTGGGAATTGCCTCCTGCATACCTTCNGGAAGCACACGATATTAGGCAGGTGTACCAGTTTTTTTAGCTCTTCAGTGTATAAGCATTGTAATCGTCTGGCAGTATTTAGAGAAGCATTTCGTTGAGCCAAACAATTAAAAACACATATTGCAGAGTGTATGTGTTTTGTGACGTTTTGTTCAGAAAATCTCTCTTCAGCTGTTAGGTTAAGTGATTCGTGTCATTAAATTGTATGTCTGTGAGGTCTCTAATAGATTTCGTTTGAATCGTGCCATATAATCGGTAATGAGAAAATTGATTTAAGAGCAGACCTTATAAAACACCAAACATTAGACTATATTAAATTCAAATTTTCCGACGTCGCCTCTTTGAATATTCAATCAGGCGACCCTTTTTCGGAAAACGAAATTGAATAACTAAAATTATTTTTATAGCAGGCTATTTTTTTTTTTTTAAGCTCAAACTAGGTCGCATTCCCCGTTAAAATACAGTATTTTCGATAATTGGCCGAGAGGGGGAGATATCAACGGAAATTCCCGTGGGAATTTTAATACCATTCCTCGTAAGGTGTTTAAGAAAACCCTTGTTACGGCATCTTGTAATGTAACCTAGTCCATTTGGACCGCTTTCTGACAGTCTTCGACCACCAGTGAAGTACGTAATTGATTATTGGTACATTTTATCAGCAAATAATGAAAACTATTCATCAAGTTGTCCAAGAATTATGTCCAAGTTTCTCTTTATTCGTTGTGAAATGCACACTAGGTGCATGACTGAAGAGTCGAAATGGGGTAGTGTGTACATAAGCAGTAAACCAACTAAATATGAGGCAAAATATTATACAAATTTCTCCCATCGGAGGCGTTAAAACCACTTTGGTTNAAATTTCTCCCATCGGAGGCGTTAAAACCACTTTGGTTCCACTCGCAGTTAGCAAAATGCGGTTAGCAGAATGGTCAATGAAAATAACACCGAGCACATTATAAAAAAAAAAAGTTTATACCTTTTTGCATAGCGAAAAAAAAAAAGCATTCCTTTCACGATGTTTTCTTTATACTAACAAAACCTTCCTAAAAGAAACTTAGTTTTGATATATTATTTTTTTTCTTTGTGTATTTTTGTTTTATGGAAATATTAACAGTAGTAGTGTTTGGCCGATACTGGNTGATATATTATTTTTTTTCTTTGTGTATTTTTGTTTTATGGAAATATTAACAGTAGTAGTGTTTGGCCGATACTGGGACAGGGTTCAGGGTGGTGACTTTAGGACAACCGCCATCTTGGATTGTGTCACCTACTGTCATTCCGGTCGCCAATTTGTTCCGTCCGTCATCTTGTTTTCGTCCGACATCTTGTTTCCGTCCGTCATCTTGTTTCCGTCCGCCATTTTGTTTATAGAATTTTACATTTCATGCTCTTTAATTCCAACTTGGTACTTCATGGAGTTTAAGTCGTCGAGCGACATCAAGGAGCGCTGTTATTTTAGTAGCTCAAAAAATTCTCTGGAGGAGTGCGGGATCGAACTGCTGGACCATGGGTCGGCATGCAGACGACGACGTCTCGGCCATCCGAGCAGTCTGGAGAGTAGGGTTTGAAATTTTGACATTGCAGCACACATTTTCCATCATCAATAGGTGGATTGATTATGATATATTTAATATCCATTTTATTACAAACATTAGTTCACTAGAGTAGACATCATACACATCTCTCACCTGCACTCGACCGCCATCTAGGTTTAAGTCGATGAACGACATGCTAAGTGGATTGATTATGATTTATTTAATACTAGCTAACCCTGCCACGCGTTGCTGTGGCATAAAATATTTTGGTTCTATTCGTTTCTGTGAAATTAATTGAAAGAAGTATATGTATTTTCAAAATCCTTATTATTGAAGTACTTGTTTGTATACAATGTTCTTAGTTTTACNAATTGAAAGAAGTATATGTATTTTCAAAATCCTTATTATTGAAGTACTTGTTTGTATACAATGTTCTTAGTTTTACTGTCTTCCGCGCGTATGAATAAGTTGTGTGGTTTTCCTACTCTAGAACACGACACATACAATTGGCAGTGCGAAAAACATCCTGTTTCTAAATATATTCCGCACATTTGCAATGACTGCCCTTGAGCTTTATTTATTGTCATTGCAAATGCCAATCTGACTGGAAGCTGTGTTCTTTTAAAGTGAAAGGGAATTTCTGATGTAATAAATGGAATTCTGGGAAGAAGCACATCTACTCCTTTGAAAACAATACTATATAAGTATTGTTTATAAAGAATACTATAGAAGTAGCTTCTATAGTATTGCCCATCATTTTTTTCTATTGCAAGGCGTGTGCCGTTGCAAAGTTTTGGTGGATTGATGTTACGAAGTAAAATGACTGGCACTCCTATTTTCAATTTAAATATTTGTGGAGGCAATCTTGCAACATCAAGCGAATTTATAAATTCTGGAGGGTTACTTTACCGCTTCATTTTCGTGTAATGTTACAGCCACAGATTTGTATGCGACATGTTCGCTTGTCGATAAGTATCGACATGTATTTTAGTACCGATATATAGAGCATTGACGTACTTATAAGTATCTATATATCGTTATATCGATAAGTATCGATATATCGTTATATGTCGTTATAACGATATATCGTTATTATATAGATTGATAGATCTGTTGCTAGGTTGCGACTTTACCTTGTTTACATTGCATTGTTGACGTTGCATTGTTGACGTTGCATTGTTGACTAAGGCGCTTCCTGACGTGAAAGCATGGTAAAAATGAGCTTTTGCAGATTTTAGTACCTTTGCAGGTAATACAGATAAAAAAAAGGCGTACAAAAAACACTCGTGGGAACTAAAGAAATGTTTATAAAAAAACAGAATGAAAATCGGTTGATTTTTTCGGATGTCACACGCGTCCAAACAAACGGACACAGGGTTTATATATATATATATATATATAAATATATGTATTATATTCAAAAATGTTTTTCAAGTTATGTATGAGGAGGAGGAAATGCGTTTAAATTTGTATAATATTATTAGCATCAAATAGCCTGCAATTCAACGATTGCCTGCCTGCAAGTTAATATTTTGCATGTGCATACCCCCACGTAGACCATCAAAGTATACAAGTGCAAAATGAAAACACAAGTGCGGAACAGTATTTATGAACACGAACCAAGAAATTCAAAACACTATACGATGGTTGAAATTTCTACTCACAGTTAAGCTTAGAGACGATGATGGTGATGAAATAATGTCTCGCAAACACAAGTTTTTTTTAAAATTATGCGAATACTTATTTATTTACAAATATGTAATGAAGACACACAATCGCTCTGCTGGCAAATTATTTCCATTGCACAGACGCCGCAGGATACCATGCAGGGTCTGTGCCTCTTCCAGCAGGATGCTGCAGTTCTTGTCACACAGCCGGGTGACTTGCATGCATTGCTACTGCAGCCTCCGCCGCCATCTTGGACTGGATAAGGTATAGCGGTCGTTCAAACAAAATAAATTTCGGTGAACAACACCCTTAACCTTTTACGCTAGCCTAACCTGCTATACTTTATTCGCGGCTTCTTCACAAATTTTTAATCAAATCTTTGAAAAATCACCTTATGTATGACGTGTTTGGTTCTTGCCTAAATATGTTACGTATTACAAGCGTTTTATAAACGAGTTAACATTAAAGTGCATTATTTTTAATTAGATTAAACTTTTACTAATATTTAGGTTTTGTGATATTTCGTGAAAAAATTTCGAGACAAGATACAGTTCAAAGCACTGTAGGGTCGTCCAGCTTCTTTGATTGGCTAAAAAAATGTTCTGGCCCGTGTTAACCGTTTGCGGACGAATCACGAAGGTTCAGTGTCGGAGTTACTTAGTCCTGAGTGGCTTGGTCAAAGACGGACACGGCACCAGCAGCCAATGGAGGTATAACAACAGCTGAGGTGTGTATATAGTATTGAAGTTTACTGTGCTCCGATTTTTACGCGAAAAGTCACTGGCCCTACTTATATTCTATTGGAAAATTATAAAATAACATTTATAATTAATATAAATAAAAACAGGGAGAGAAATGTGTGTTGGTAACTCATAGTAATAAAATAGTTCTTATGCAAAATAATATTACATTAAGTGTGCACGAATCGGGTGCGTTGTCCCTTGTGTGTAATTTTATATACTTGGATAAGATTCGTTTGCATGTGCCGGGAGGGATTTCCTAGAAGAAGAACTCTAGCATGCGGTTTTGTTTTTGCGGCCGCCCCAGCGTGGTCTCGTGCTACTCGACGCCCACCGCGCGATGCCAGGCCCTTCCCCGAGCCGTCAGTTTGCGCGTACTGTCGTTCATCAGGCGGTCCCGCGGGTGACTTCAACGCGCGGGTGCCAGCGGAGCCGCGGCGCTTGACAACGCGACGACCATTGGCCGGACGGACGTAGCCGCCCTGCCATCTAAAACACTACCCCGCCGTAGTACACCTGTCCAGAGGGATGCTCGCGATTTGTTCTGCACTTTTGAAAGCCCCGCTATGAATCTGCCTTCCCAGCAGTTACCCTTCCAAGTGTGTTATTTTCAACACTGTCGCGGACCCGATTACTTTCTTCATGCGCGGATGAATTTGGACCTGTCAAATATTTCGTAAATTTAAATGCGTCATTAATGTGCCACTTGTAAGTATTATATGAATAAAACACGGACCAAAGAGGTTAATTAACTGCCCTTTCATTCCAGCGCTGCTCCATACTTATCCCTCTTCACCCTCGTCGGCTCTCAAGACCTCAATGTCAGCAGCACAAATCTCTCCACTCAATTCTGTATTCTACATTTACAACCGTCCTGATGGTTTACACAACAGCAGCCACTCTTACAATACTGAAACACTTTCAGTAGAGGCCGGCTCCCTACCAATATAATGCCGAGTCGATGGTATCCCAATCAAATGTTTTTCTCCTACTTATAATAACATACCATCCAAAGTGTTTTAAACTCCCAAGCCAACTTTAATTTACGACTTCAAATGTTGCAAACGAAAAATTGTATGATGCGTGCTGTTCAACCCAGGTAGCAAAAAGTCATTTGGCCCACTTGTGCAAATCTGCTTGTGCACGAGCGGCCCACGTACGGTTTCCATAAATCAGTTAACAATCAGTCAACCACTGTAATGCACCCGCAGATGCTTGTGGGCCAAATTATGCCTCTTGCAGCTGGCCACATCTGGGCCACAAGCGGCCCGCTACTGCGTAACTGACTGTACCGCCAACATGTCAGCACCGTCAGTGGGCCATGTGTGGCAGCAGTGGCCCACTGGCCTTCTGCTTCTGGCCTGCCGTAAGTAAACCACGTGTCGTCAGCCAACCGTTGGCAAGCCACTTGTGGCCCGGCTATTGACCACTTGTGGCCCACATTGAAGCTGCTTGCCATGCATTTTCAAAGCCAAAAAAAATAATTGTTTTTCACCCAAAGAAAATTAATCTATTTACCATATTCATATATGTTACCTTCAGTATTATTTCACAACTGGTAAATTTCTTTGGAGAAACCTGGAATCGAAATCACAAAACTTTCGTCTACAGTCACGAAAGCTAGCAACTACTCTAATATGTATTCATATAAGACATTTTAAGTAAATCTGAATACATACTACACATCCAAGTGGCATTATTAGTTTTTCTATAGACACAGTGTTAGTATCACGAGTCAATACTGGGATTTCTGTGTTTTGTTTAAAATACTAGTATTTTATTTTCGGACTACTTTCAGGTGGAATTTAAAATGCAAAATAAAGAATTTTTTTTTGGTTTGTTATGCTTTGCAGGTTTCTACTCTAAAAACTATTTTTTTCCTCTTAATATAAATGTCACGTGATAATTTTACTTCGTATATGCATGAAATAAAAAAAATCAAGTGAATTCGCATATGCTATTTTCTACTGCATAACAAGATATAGTCGGCATGCCATAAATTGCACATACGCTTGCTATCATGTTTTCTCAGTAATAAGAAACAGTTGGCATGCCACGAAAGGGTCTTAAGTATACTGATATTATGCCCCCGGCAGTAAACAACAGTTGGCATAGGGGAAAGTGGGGGAAATACGAACACCTAAGGGAAAACGTAAATAAAACAGTGGAATTTGATCACAGAGTTTCTTTATTGTTTAATTATAAAGTGTACTTATCTGTCTAACGAATTCACTAATCAACATTTATATTTGTTTAATAAATTGCAACATTATGAAAGAAAAACAAAACCCTTAGTGTTCGGTTTTACCCGACATTAGTCGGGTAAATACGAACACCAAGTGGGGTAATTACGAACTAACATTATTAACGACAGAGATCACATTTAAAACCCAACGATGTTGACTGTCCGTCAGTACAACTCTCGTGAGCCCATTTTTTGCACACGTAGCACATAATCCAGTCTTCAGCGGGGGGATCTATATATTTATCTCTACAAAATATACAAAAGTAGTCTTCATTTTCCTTTTCGCCCTTCTCTTTGTTTGAAGGTTTCTTCTTACTATATTTCAGTCTTTTTATTTGGGTTTCTTTTTTTGGCATTTTTTCCGTTTTTTTCTTGATTTCTTCTGCTTTAGCTCTTTTTCTGTTTTCCTTTTCCTCTAACTGATCTTTCATGGATGTGCTCGTAAGAATAGTAGATTTTTTCTTCCTAATATTGCGTTTTGATATTTTTGGAGACATAATAGGCAATTCAACGATATCTGACCTTTTACTGCCACTATTCTCTGATTTCTTTGGACCGTTGATATACCTGTCTCATCGACGTTAAAGATTTTATCAGGTTGAATATGATGTTTGTTTTGTATGGCCTTCAAATTATCATAAAAAATTGTAACGTCAGTTTCATTGAACGCAGTGATACGATTCAGTGAAGTCGCCTCAGGTGTCCTCAGAGATATGCTGGGATGTCTTTTCATGAAATTGTAGTACCAGTCTTTTCCGGCTAGCTGTTTCACTCGGTCGAAATTGTGCGGAAGTTTGTTCTTCTCGGCAAATTGGTACGCGATTTGGCGAATTTTTTTTATGGTTAGGCCATAATAGAGTTTACTGCATTTTATGATATAATCGACAAGTTGCGTTTCCTGATCGTCTGTAAATAAAGGTTTTCGTCCAGACCTTGGCAGTTTTATCACGTCTTTCTTTAGGTGGTCAAAAATGGTTGTTTTTGGAACATTATAAGTTTCTGCTGCTTTGCCGAGGGTGAGTTTTTTTGTCTTAACATCGTCTATAGCCATTTTGAGATCTTCTAAACTGTACTTCAGTTCGGTCTTTCTTTTGTAAGTACGAGGCATCTGAAACAATAATAAAAAAAGGTTATGAAAAAAAGGTTAGGGGTAATGCCGAACGTTCGTGATTGCCCGAAACGGAGTGTTCGCATTTGCCCCGCGGGATCGAAAATAATAAAATGGCACAAAACAAATTAGGTTATATTTCTTTTGCCAACTGCGTCATTGTCATTTAGCTGATTAATATGTGATTATTCCACAATGTAAAGCTAAATTACTATTGTAGATAAAAATAAATCTACACCTACTTGAATTTACCAAACAATTACATCATAAACATACAAAATATTGATAATTGCATACCTTGATAAGTACGTGCATCCACGTCTCCCGTGTTGTTGACTGGCACTAGTGGTGGCGTGATCTCTGAAATGGCGGCAAGTAAAATGTGGCTATCTCTTTCTAACATATTAGAACCATTGAATTCGGCATTACCCCGCGTTCGCGTTTCCCCCACTCTCCCCTACCGTAAATGGCCCATAAACATGCTGCTAATATTCTACCAACTGTGAGTAACAGTTAGCATTTCGTTTGCCATCTGCATGTGGGGTGTCTGTTGAAATCTAACAATAATTGCGACAGCATTGTCCCATATCACGAGAATTTATAAAATATGTACATGTCACTTTCGTTTATATGACCTGACTGTCAACCACGTAATAAATACTAACAGTCATAAATGTGGACGTTTTCCACCACTGCCAACAGTTGGCCAACTGTTAAAAGCTTGTTGCTTGCTACGTGGGAACACTTGTTTCGTTGTCACAGCCAATGAGCTGTAAGCTATATGTTAGGCTACACTAATATGAACCAATTATGACTTAGGCCAGCAATGCGGTTTGCGAATGATTAACCAACAGGTAGGACCATTGGTCATTGAATTTCGCAGTGTGCCGTACAGGCCGAAAAATATCTAAACGTGCGTAATGCACACAGCTGTTTACACTGGGTCTGAGTGGGTAAACACTTTGTGTGTTCCTGACGTAATTTTCCATTGCCTAGAACCTTATAGAAACTACTGGCGTAGCAATATTTCTTCGCCCGTGTCGTCAAAGACTGCGGATGTCTTAATGTTACGGCTAACTCCATAACATCTCAGTTAAATTCAGGTGACGTAATATTGCTTCAGCAGTACTCTTTTAAGTGCTAATGACTGGCAATGCAACCAATATTTTCCAAGTGCGCTGACAGCTGCAATGACACAAGCTGCCTCCTCTGAATGGATAGAGTGTACACCTGAGAGTCGGATGATATTATATTAATAAATGCTGGCGCTACCATAAACTGACATGGCGCCGTCTTTCTCACGGCTGGGAATGGACCCGTTTTTCCTGTAAATCATGATGGCGTCCTTGTAAACTATATAACTCTGTATTTATTAAGTAGTTTGTTCTGCGAGCCCGTAATTACGGATCGTTAAGAGCGAAATAACCTTCGCATAGTTCGTAAAGTTGTCTGTTTATCCCATATTGTGTGTGTTTTTCTCTTCTACAGCGTTCCTCTTTTAACAAAAATTATGGCGCAGGTGTTGTTGCTATATTTTAATAGTATCACTTCTTAAACAAATCTGCCACAATAGTGATGTTGTGATCAGCCTTAATAAGATCGCTAAGTCCTTGCCACAGAATATTCAATAATACAGACGTGAAACCGCCACTTGTTTCGTGAACTACTGTAGTAAACGCCAGCAAAATTGCTTCAGTGGCCAGGAAACCTGGCGAAGCACCGTTAACCAATTAGTGCCAGGAAACTCATTTGCCAGGCACCAACCCCTACCGATGACGAAATGTCCGCGGACATAAAGCCTGATCCGAAAGACCTCGCGCAATTAATACGCGAATGGGTGCACCTCTATGAAGAAACCGAGACACACCATTCACTTCTCCACACTTGCTTGCCTGTTCTGTGGCGTTTCTTTCCGTGTTGGAATCCGGGATGTGTACACGTCAGCTTGGATTTACAAACATTTCGCCACTGTATACACCACAGATTTTGTATTTTGTTTTAGGAATCCACAGGACACAGGGCATTGCTTTGCACATTAACTACTGTTACTAGTATGGTTCCTGTAACTGCACGCATGAAAAAAATTACTGACGTCTTGCTGGTAGTCAGTGGCCAACAATTAATAAAGGTTGTAATAACTCGGTAAAGTTTGGGACGCTATTCTGTATCATGCAAAAAAATTCGTTTAACATTTTGAAATGGAACCTATCGTAAAAAATGGATAAATACAAAACGACGTGGATTGGCAGCCAACCTACTACACCGTTGCAAACCTAGTCTGTTTTCTCGACAAACGTTCTCCTGGGAAATTCATACAAAAGCAAAATTGTTTAAACATGAGTGTTTAAATCGTTATGATGACATTAAAGGCGATTGACATCCAACGGTTACACACAATTGTTGGGCAATAACATGGCACCCCTATTTTCTCAATCAATCAGGATTATAGTACCTAACAACCGTTGGCAGATTTCAGGTCTCGATTCAAGACAACAGTATTCAAGCAATTGTTCTTTCGTGTCAAGAAGGTTTTATTATTTTGAATTAAAATCCTTTGAAATGTCGATTTTAGAGGTACCCACCTCCCTTACAAATTACTGTGGGACATTGGTCGTAAAATGTTTTGTATTTCATTTTGCATAGGGAATCACCTCACAGCGTTTCTACCTACCTGTAATTAAGGATAATTCTATAAGCGTATCATGAAGCATGACATGACTGCAGCAAAATCATGGTTGGATTATTCAGGTCTATAGGGGCCGCCGTGGCTGAGCGGTTAGCCTGCTCGCCTCCCACCTAGGCGAACCAGGCTCAATCCCCGGCCGGGTCACCCCCGATTTCCGCGAGTGTGAGTTGTGCCGGACGATGCCGCTGGTCGGCGGGTCTTCTCGTAGATCTCCCGTTTCCCCCCCGCTCCTTCACTCCGGTGGTGCTCCATACTCACCTCAATCACCCACATCGGCTCTCAAGACCTCGCTGTTAACAGCCGCCCAAATCTCTTCACTCTCGTAGGTCTATATGCAGGTTACCTAGGGGCGTAGAGGGCTCGGTAGATTTTACAAAAACAACTTGCTTATTACATTTCACATAGTTGCTAGCGAGAAATAATAACTACCTCCGGTCAACAGCAGGCCAACACAGACTGGGTGCATTTTTCTATTCTTTACATCGAAGCGGACAACTTCAATAAAATTGACTATGAAGATGTTACCAGTAATTTAGCACAGAAAAAATGCTACGTAAACTACGATAAATTGAGATGCCATTCATATGTATGAAAATTGTTAAGTTCGTTCTTCTAGTGCGACATTTATTTCTTTATAAATTTGTACACATTTTCTTATTACGTAAGAAAAATGGTGTCCGGTTGTGAAGCAAAACAAAAAAAGGGGGGGGGGGTAGTGGCTGAAGACACACAGCTTTGAGGACAGTATTGCTTAATTAGTCTGTATACGGTGTAATAATCAATTGTATGTTTAATAAAAAATTATTTCTGGCTTCGAAGGAATAATGGTTTCACTCTTTTCGACACATTTGTGGTAAAAAAAATTAGCAGCTAAGGGGATATAACATATCTAGGAAATACGATAGTCCTTGTGTGACTGACGCCACTGTTCCTCGTTAGCATAATTAAGTTGTCGAGTGGCACACTGATTGGATTAAAACCGGCCATATTCATAATAAGAAACAACTTTTTTTCTGCGTGAAATATTTCATCCCCGATATTAGAAAATTTGCCTTCCACAACTGGGACTTGCCACGGAGTAAGGGAGAAATACGAGAAGTGCACGTCACTGTTGGNAATACGATAGTCCTTGTGTGACTGACGCCACTGTTCCTCGTTAGCATAATTAAGTTGTCGAGTGGCACACTGATTGGGTTAAAACAGGCCATATTCGTAATAAGAAACAACTTTTTTTCTGCGCGAAATATTTCATCCCCGATATTAGAAAATTTGCCTTCCACAACTGGGACTCGCCACGGAGTAAGGGAGAATTGCGGGAAGTGTACGTCACTGTTGAAGTGGCAGCGCCTGATGGAACGAACGTATGATTGGCAGCGTCCATCCAATCTTTCAAACGGAGAACCGAGCTTCAGTCGTGCAGATTACAACTAAAAACCGTAAAAATTTTTGAGCGGCGTCTGCTTTCGAAAAAACGCTTAAGAAATATCTCACTTCCGAATACAGTTTTCCGCTTTCCGTTTACGTCTCTAAGGTTTTTTTTCCTCCCCCAAGTGGAGAAGAGCATATACGAGTGTCACGATCATATTTAGGCGTGAAACTTCGGGCGCAGGCTTAGCGACCTTTGTCATTATTTCACCGTCACATTATAGCGTCACCATTGGAAGTCCTATAGAAATAAGTTAACAAGATAAAGACTCTACACCTGCTGAGCGTCTCGCACGTTAAGGTGACCAGACATTCGTTGCAAGTACTACAGCGCTATAGCGCTTCCACTTTTCGGACATGCTAAACACCTCAATCCAGACGGCGCTGTTAAGGGTGTTTGTCACCAAAAAAAAAAATTACTTTATTTTAATTTGTATGAAATACTGTTCAACCTCTGGATTCCGCCGTGACCGCACAGACAAAGAGTATTCCTCCACCCCCCTCCCTCCTCGGGTTAAAAGAACCGTTAAGACGACACCCAGTCTTTTATAAAGTCCAGAAGAGTGCCAGATTCGCCGAGCAATCACGTACTTAGCGTGTCTCTCTTGGGGAGGCGGCTATCACAATGGGCGACACTCGAGCCAATTCAAATCGTGTCTGGCGAAGCACCAACAGTCAATGTCGCAGGAGATATTAAAGCCTCGCGCGTGATTTGCTTTGGCAGCGTGATCCAAAGACGCTATTTCTAAGAGATGAATATAGATTATAGAACTTTATCCATACGTTAAGGTTTCTGCCTGCCTGGTTGTTGAAATGCTTTGCAAAGTGTTTGAAATCCTGTTTTTTTTTACGAAGCTATTTAACGTTGTGTTCCCAGCTTGTTTACCTATTAAAAGTCATCATACCCCAGACGAGGACGCAATGGTACTGTAAAGTTACCACCCATGCTGTAAATATTACACTGAAGAGCCAAAAAAACTGGTATACCTGCCTAATATCCTGTAGCCTCCCCCCCCCCCAAGCGTGCAGAAGTGCTGCAAGATGACGTGGCATTGACTCGACTAATGTCTGAAGGTATGCAAGAGGCAATTCACACCATGAATCCTGCAGGGCAGTCCACAAATCCAATCTGCGCCAATTTGAGAAAGGGTTGCACGTCTGTCACGTTTAATGATTCTCGTCAGTCGTCGTTTGTCCGGTTCTTTCGCGATCTTTTTTCCAGCAGCAGCGATGTCGAAGATGTGATGTTTTACCGGATTCCCGATATTCACGGTACACTCGTGAAATGGTCGTTCGCGAACATCCAAATGTTATCGCTACCTCGGAGATGCTATGTCCCATCTCTCGTGCGCCGACTATAACACCACGTTCAAACGCACTCAAATCTTGACAACCTGCCATTGTAGCAGCATAACCTATCTAGCTGCCGACCGCATCCTGTTACTCTGATTGGTTCCATACCTCTGTTATTTACATACGCACGCCTATACCAGTTATTTTTTTGGCTCTTCAGTGTATTTTGGAGCTCTACAATATCCTTGAAAACAGGTGTTTGTGACTGCCGGACACTAGTAAAACTACGATAAGATCCCGTATTTAACTTTTCTGCGTATTTTTTATCCCACACAGGTACACGCAGAACTACGAGAGCAATGCACGCTTATTCAGAGCCCTGCGCGTAGGGGCGACGGCGCTCTTGTAGCGCGCGCGCTCGTGTAACCCTTACTGCTCCTCCCGCGCCTCTCGGCCAAAAAAAGGAGAAAAACTATTCATGCAGGTGGGGACATTAAGAATCGTATGTACCTGGAGCTGTTTTGGCCGTTGGAGACACAGATGTGAGAGAGCAATAAGGGTGACACCGTCCCGCGTTCTTATAGCCCTGACGCATCTACGCGCAAGGTTCTGAAATGGCGTTCAGTGTTCCCGTAGTGTAAATTCAAACGGTGACCCTATCACTTAATTGAAGACAAGTCTGAAGCATAGTTCAGTGCAGGTCCCTGTGTTAGTTCCGAGTGTTTCGGATTAGTACATTCTTGCCATAAAGCCCTGTGAAAAGGCACTTTTTATATACACTGAAGAGCCAAAAGAAAAACTGGTATAGGCGTGCGTATGCAAATAACAGAGGTATGGAACCAATCAGAGTAACGCGATGAGGTCGGCAGCTAGATCGGTTACTGCCGCTACAATGCCAAGTTATCAAAATTTAAGTGAGATTGAACGTGGTGTTATAGTCTGTGCACGAGAGATGGGACATAGCATCTCCGAGGTAGCGATAACATTTGGATGTTCGCGTACGACCATTTCACGAGTGTACCGTGAATATCGGGAATCCGGTAAAACATCACCTCTTCGACATCGCTGCGGCCGGAAAAAATATCGGGAACGAACGGGACAAACGACGACTGACGAGATTCATTAAACGTGACAGACGTGCAACCCTTTCTCAAATTGGCGCGGATTTCTATGCCTCCTGCATACCTTCGGACATTAGTCGAGTCCATGCCACGTCGTCTTGCGGCACTTCTGCGTGCTCGCGGGGGCCCTACACGATATTAGGCAGGTGTACCAGTTTTTTTTTGGCTCTTGAGTGTATATCGGAGAGCTCGGAGATAGTGTTTGTAATGCACGTGCTTTCTTGAGAGTGGTCTTCGTGCTTCATCTGAATTGTTTGTGTTCTTTTCGTAGACCAGCACACTGGGCACGTGTTTATTGGTTTCTTGGGGAAAACGTGTATTTGAAACACCCTGAAAAACACTTCAAGCTCCAGGTACAGTTCTCTTAAAGGTAGAAGTAGCGTGGTTTCTAATTGAAAATTTGCATCCTACTGTACAACTTGCAGAGCTCATTACAAAGCAGTAGACCAACACGCACTACAAAAATTGTCGTATTAGTTCGATTCATGCTATATATGAAAGAAAATGCATAAAATTGGCGACCATGTAAAATANCTTGGGGAAAACGTGTATTTGAAACACCCTGAAAAACACTTCAAGCTCCAGGTACAGTTCTCTTAAAGGTAGAAGTACTGTGGTTTCCAATTGAAAATTTGCATCCTACTGTACAACTTGCAGAGCTCATTACAAAGCAGTAGACCAACACGCACTACAAAAATTGTCGTATTAGTTCGATTCATGTTATATATGAATTAAGAATGCATAAAATTGGCGATCATGTAAAATCATTTACAAAAAGTTACTTATTTTAATGTTTTAAAAACTCAGTTATGGAAAGTCCATTAAAAATTTTTTTAAATACCATATCAATTCTGCACGCTTCGTAAAACACATTTTCCAAGAATAACGTCGTTAATTAAGACAATCATAATAATTGCTGTGGTTGCATGTAAAAAAATATGGATACTAATATTATAAATATTTATATTCATTGATTTTATGTTCATTTATTTCAGTTATAAAAATTATAGTTTTCGTGGCTGAAAGGGTTGTGCATTAAATCAATTATTTAAATCATTATTTGTTATGATGGTATTGCTCGATGAATACAACCATGTAGGAAGGTAGGGGGGGGGGTGAAAAGATAAAAGAACTAGGGCTAAAATTAGATTAAAAAGAATTTCTTGTTTATTAAGTTGTTTCAATTATTCAAATAAGTCAGTTCTAGCAGATTAATTTACAGTGTTACAAGATATACACATTCTTCTTTCATATGCTACAAAAATCGTGCCAATTTCTGACAATTTTGGTAGAGTGGGTGTTGTGTGTGCTGCACAGTCAGGGACAATGATTCACTGGAAGCCTCTATACTTGTACCTTATCCTTTTCATTTCAAGTGTAGACGATTGGGTACATGTTGAACGGGAAGGTTATATTTGATTGGCACTGTACTCCGCGTAGCTCAGTGCTCAATGGTCTTCCCCGGATATAGCTGTTTGGTAAACCGAGCTACTGCTTTTCATTAGGACTGTTTTTATATTTGTGACCACTATATACACGTCGGTGGCTCGTTGGTTGTGTTCACGGAACAAGTTCTTTGTGAACGTAAGTACAGCACGCATCAGAACACTTCTTATTTGCAGCACCAGAAATATTAAATCAATGTGGAATGGAAACCGTTAAATATGTTATCACCTGGAATATTGTTATGTGAATATATCTGTCCTAACAACACTCTAGTAATCCGTTTGTTGATAACTTATGTAACTGCAACAGACTTAGCTTTCTTTTCCTACTATAAGTAAATTCCTTGAACATCCTTGGCAGCGCCTATCAAACTCTGTTTGAATCGGCAGAACGTTTTTTTCTTAGGATGGCAAAAATTTTGAAGACAAAATATGATCACAAAATTTCGGCATCAAACAAATTCGGTCAAATAATATTGAAAGTGTTTGAAAGTATGTTACACTGTCAAACCTTTTTATTTGATGTGCCTGGTTTTATATCTATTTAAACGTAATTTTCAAAGCGGAATAATGCTGTTGTAAAACCACACATCCGAACACAGGAAGGATTGTTAAGAATTCTGTGATTTATTTTCACTTCTAAAGTAAATTTTTAATTTATTTATAATACATATTTCCTGCGTGATGAAAATAATGGAACTTGATTTTTTACTACGTATTTTGGTTAACTTCCCCCTTCAACAGTGTTCACGTCTTCATAGATATTGTATAAATTATTTATCTCTATATATTTATTTCGTTTCTAGTGATTGCTTACCCGTTAAAGTTTATTCTAAAACAGCATTAAATAAAACTTAAGGTTAACATTCGTGTTTATTTAACACGAAAGTTCCAGTTATAAAAATAAAACGTCAAGGCTCTGTGCATAAATGCATAATGCTGAAGTCTTGAGTGAAAATTGTTCCTGAACCACTGTTGCAAAAGTAAAAATAATGAAAATTGCACCCTTCTTTACTTGTGTGGCAACAAACATCGTTGGGTAGGTTATTCCAAAGAACCTTTCATAACTGGTTACATGAAAGCTTCCGCCGAGCTTGCACGAAAAAAATAAAAAAAATCCCGTGTTCTGTTTTTAGAGACAAGTCAGGTTCATTAGGTGTGTATGCCTACATAGTGTTTCAACTTTTGGAATTACACAATGGTGTTTTAAAACATAACTTAATATAAATACCCTACGCTGAAAAAAAAACACTTTGTGGTAGCCACAAAAGCATGTTTATTTATTGATTCTGAACATGTTTCCTCCGGCCCTTGCATTCCGGCGCTGCTCCATTTCCACCTGTTTTCACCCTTATCGGCTCTCAAATACACTACACTTACCGACTCCGTGTCGCAGTCCTACCGGGGCCGCGGTGGTGCAGTGGCTAGACTACTCGCCTCCCGCTAAGGTGAACCGGGTTAGATTCCCGGCGGGGTCGCCCCAATGATTTTCGCAGGTGGGAATCGTGCCATCCGATGCCGCTGGTCGGCGTGTTTTTCTAGAGTACCTCCCGTTTCCCCCCGCCCTTTCATCCAGCGCCGCTCCATCCTCACCTCATTTCACCCTCACCGGTCCTCAATACCTCGTTGTTAAGGACCGTCCAAATCTCTCAACTAGGAACGAATTGGAACACCATAGCCTCCGTGTCGCGCAGTTCTACCTTGTGTGGTGCTAGGAGATGCGTAAGTAACGGAAATACCGCCCAAAGCGTAAGTCGGCGAGCGCCCTTGAAGTTACCCGGGCACCCAGGC
>NQII01000837.1:341367-388148 GCA_002778355.1 Clitarchus hookeri | reverse complement strand
GGGCCGGGCCGGAGATGCTAGGGACCCCCTTTGGGCCGCCGGTAATTATAACTGGCGCTCGAGGTTATCTCCCTACGATAACTCGCGCCGCTGCAACGGGTCCTGCTAACCGCGCCATGCACTGGGACGTGGCGAGTGAAGAGATTTGGGCGGCTGCCCGGGTGAGAACTTGTTACAGGGAAATGCATGTAAAGGAAATTCAGTGTTTCGGCGTTCCTGATAAAGATAGGCGTATACCAGCAAGGAGTTCATTGAGCAGAAAAATTACGTGCTTCTTTTCTATTGAAGCTTTTTGTTACATTAATGTACAGCCTGCTCCCCGGAGAGATAAGGAAACTTAATTAGTAAAATATAAAATGACTGAAAAACAAATAATTAGATTTGACTCGATAAAGAGAGTGAATCATTTCTCACACTTAGGTTTTTTTTGTTTCAAGTTTATATCTTTAAAATTAACTTAAAAAAAATAGAATTTCGTTAACATTCATTGCCCTATGCCAAATTCTCAAGCAGACAACAGCCTTAACATCGAGGTCTTGAGTGCTGTTGAGGATGAGGCGAGGTGAGTATGGAGCAGCGCCNTCAAGCAGACAACAGCCTTAACATCGAGGTCTTGAGTGCTGTTGAGGATGAGGCGAGGTGAGTATGGAGCAGCGCCAGAATGGCAGATCCCGAGAAAACCCGTCCGCCAGTTGCATCGCCCGGCAACGTTCCCACATGCGAAAATCCGGCGGGCAACCCCACCGAGAATCGAACCCGGTTCGCCTTGGTGTCAACACAACACTCGTTCCGTTGTTATAACTAATGAGCTGTAAACAGTATGTTCGGATACAGTAGTATGAACCAATTATGTCCTAGACCAGTAAGACGGTTTGCGANCAATGAGCTGTAAACAGTATGTTCGGATACAGTAGTATGAACCAATTATGTCCTAGACCAGTAAGACGGTTTGCGAATCATTTACCCACAGGTAAGATCATTGGTCATTGATAGGGACAGGTGTTTTTCGCTAAGATATTTATGGCCATACTATACTTCTAGATCCTACGACCACAACTTCCTTTTGTTATTGGCCGCGTGTCTACGTGAGAATACATGTTGTTATTTGACTGGGCCAGTCAGTATAAACTACTCCGATTTTGATCGTACACTATTCGCTGTCAGACACTTGAGGCACGTGGCATTTAAAATCATCCAACCGCGAGTGCGCATATGAACAAAAGTGTTTTGGAGAAAACTGGTCTTGAAATTTTTTCGTGGAAAACACCTGTCCCTAGTCATTGAGCGTCCGCAGTGTGCAGTAGAGACCAAAAATTACCTGCACGTGCGTAATCTACACGGCTGTGTGCACTATGTATGAATGGGTTAATTTCGTTCATCTAACAAAACACGTCTTTGTATAAACAAAACCTCTGTGTTGGGTCAAAAGAAATTAGACTGTCAACAAAATGCTTTTTTGAATCAGCAATATATAATTTTTTTTTTTTTTACCACTCATTTGATTGACTCCGTTCGAAAATACAGCTCGATAATTTGTTTGCATTTGGCCCCACGTTGCATATTGGCCAACAGTGATCCGACATGTTTTCTTACCAGTTCGCGTTGTAGGTATTTATTCCACTTCCGTGTTCTTGTATTATGTGACGGCAACGTCCGCTTCGTTTCCCACACGAAATCCGGGTCTTACTCCCCCCGAGAATAAGACTTGAATCTTCGAGGGTGTGAGAGGACCACGGCTGCCCCTCACTAGAACAGGACGAAAATGTGGAGTCGCAATGTAAATCTTTCTGCCGTAATTTCCCGTTTCTCCAATTCCTAGAATATCCTGGCGCAGTTCACCAGCATTTGTTCATCCCGCCTCCCCAGTCTCTTTTTTTTTCTCGTGAATCCTGCTATCAAGGAAGGAATAAACAGTGGTTACAGTAGGTACAACAAGCACGAGTATAGAAGACTCTTTTTATGGGCAGGGGGGAGCAGAAGAAATGATCAAGCTGTTTATCCTGTTCCTGGAATCTCGGCGTACGAGACGGTTACAGCCCTAGTGGTAGAGGCAATCGACTAGGTGGGAAATCCGGGAGTCTGTGAGATCGATGTTAAGACGAGACGCTTATGGTACTCGTGAATGAAATTATGGGGGNGGAAAAAAAGTATACCACAGGATTGTATAGGATACTCCGTACGACAATTTGGGAGGATACTACGGTACAATATTCTCAACCAGTAACGAGCCTGCAGGGAAAAGAGTATAAATACTTAATACGGCACTACCTAGCCTGGTGATAAATTGGAGCTATATCCTATAAACAACCAACAGAGGCTTGAGTACAAAATAACTATCGTGTGTTTTTCATATTGTCTTTCACGCCATTTCGCACGAACAGTGTAGGCCCACGTGCTTCTTTTCAGAGGGCTCTCACATTTACGTTGCTCCTGTGGGCACAAGCTTGTGTACTTAATTAAGCAGTACCAGAAACGTTTCGCCCAACCAGATGGATGGTTCGCGACAAGTTTCGCGAAGTGCTTCGTAAGGGGGAAACATACCGCCGAGCATTGAAGATGTCAGTCAGTGTGCCGTCAGTTCGAGGAGCACTANTGACCAATACGCTTAATTTATGGGGTCATTCTACACTGGTTTTCACCACCTACAACTTTGGTAGTCAGGGAGAGATTTAGAGGACAATAAAAAAGAGTTATATAATTTAAAATATGGCACCAACAACACATTCAACTAATTTGCGTCATGATCGACACTTCAAATACTGCTGGTGAAGGGGTTGGCATATTTTGCACCTAATATATTGCGTGCGCAGCTAAATAATTTTTTAGAGTAAACATCTCTAACACCCTTAAATAACACCCAGTTCATCGCGGAATCAATGAATATAAAAAATACTAAGCCATAAAATCACCACATTTCCTCCATTTTGAGGATTTGTAGAAGTTAGTTCATCCACGTTCCCAAGTCTTCTGTATGAGTTATCACAATTTCTAAGAAATAGTACTAAATAAAATTTAATCTTAAAAAAATCACGCATCGTTTGTTTCATATTATTGATACATTTTTAAAACCCCATCTTCATTCAGATGGCTTGAATAGGGTTACACTGAGGAATGTAAATGCCTTATGTTATGTCTCCAAGCGCGCGGCGTGCAGATGCATGTTTCAATCGGCATTTGAGGCCGAAACCTCAAAGTGAGTCAGTGAAGCGATTTGGGTGGCTCTTAACATCGAGATGTTGAGAGCCGATGAGGTGTCAAGCGAGGTATGGGGCATCACCGGAATGAAAGGCCGGGGAAAAAGGGAGATCCCGGAGAAAACACGCCGACCAGCGGTATCGCCCGGCACGGTTCCCACGTGCGAAAATCCGAAAGCTACCCCACCGGGAATCGAACCCGGTTCACCTAGGGGAGATGCGAGTAGTCCAACCACTAATCCCCGGTGGCTTATCGAAACCTCAAAGCTCGAAAGTACAGTCACAGGATAGATGCGTGCCCACAGACAAAATGGCCTGGTGGTTCCTTCTATGTGTATGTACCTATCCTAATAGTGGCTGGGAATAGTGGGTCTGGTATCTAATTGGCTATTATGTGCTGCGAAAGGTTCTTTATTGGCTGGGAAGTATATTTTCAAGCGCTGATTGGCGAACGTCGTTCAGGCATGTTGCTGACAAGTTACTCCATTCTGCTGGCATGTGTGGTTGGTGTTCGCGGGTATAAGCTACCTCTGTATCGCCTCCCACCCGGCCAACCGGCTTCGATTCCCGGCGGGGTCACTCCCGGATTTTCGCACATTCAACTATAACCTTGAAACAGTGAGAATCGAGCCAAATCAGCGAAAATAGTGAGAATTAAGCAACTGGTAATCAGTGCCAGGTAACTAATTAATACTGTTGCTAAATTTCACTGATTTATTTGTGGTTTCCCACTGAATGTCAAGATTTTCACTTCTATAAGTCACTTGTTCCCAGTACATTTGCTTGATTCGCCGGTCAGCAGTAGCTTATCAACTGACTCTCAGTGAATGTTATTTCAGTGAAAATTCGGCGACGGACACTTCCATTTATTCTTAGATATCACTGTATTCGAAGTCGCAGCTGATGGGGCTCTCTGCGAGCTGGGAGAGAATAAGCTGTAGTGCGTTCTGGCCGATGGGGGCTAGTACGGGTTGCCTGATGGTCTCGAGTTCATGCTTGTATACTGCATTAACGAAGTTGCTCCTCGTGCCAATATAGTGCGGATAAGCTGAAGAATATTATCTCCATTTTCTTCTGCGTTGCTGTTATTTTTTTCTTCACTTGACAACATGGCTATCGTAAATTTAACAGGGGTTTGAAACCCTGCTAGTTTCGAAATGGGCACTGGGCTTTCCTCTTGAAATAGCGAAAAAGGAACGACAGTGAGGTAAATGACTGCTTTCCCGAGGGGGCTCGGGGTGCGTCTTATAAAGAGTTTTTAAGGGGATAAAAATAGTCCGCCCTCGCCATTAAAGTAGGCCGCCGATGGGTCGGAACGAAAGTTCCCGAAAACACCCGAGTAATTAGCCAATGAGAAACATTGGCGGAGCAATAAAATATATTGAAAAGGGGCGGATGAGAACTGGCTAAGGCCAGTGAGAAACATTGGCTGAGCAATTAAATATATTGTGAAGGGGTGGACAATTAGCCAATGAGAATCAAAGGGTGGGGCAATTAGTCGATTAAATATATATTGGAAGGGGGAGTGGAGGGGGTCAGTCGTCTGCTGGGCACGGTGCTGAGGACAGCACCAGCAATGTATAACAAATGACAAACGAAAAATACAGAGATGGCATTTGAACGAATGTGAGACAAACTCCAGTAATGTATAAACAAATGACAAACAAAGAAACAAGATTGTGGTAGAACGAAGGCGAGAGAAAAACTCCAGTGATGTATAAGCAAATGACAAACGAAAGAAAAAAATCAATGTGGCGGATGATGGCTGTAGCGCTTACCAAGATGGCGGACTGCTGCACCTGCCAAGATGGCAGACTGTGGCTGTGACTCCTACCAAGATGGTTTATTGCACCTACCAAGAGGGCGGAATGAGTATGGGTGAAGGGGACGTGGGGGGCCTCTGGAAATTTCACTTTTTAAAATAATATTTCTTAAATAATTTTTTTTATGTTTTTAAATATATGTTTAATCTAATTGTAATTATTTTTTTATAAATTTGTTTGAATTTTTAGATTTTTTTGGGTTAATTTAGATTTTTTTTATTTTTGGGATTTTTTGAATTTTAGGTCAAACGTTAAGGTCAAGATAACATGGATCCAAGATGGCATCTGGCCGGCGCCTAGCTTCTACGCCAGACGCTGATGCCCCAGACTCCTCATAATTATACTACTCGTAGCATACGTATTCAAAGATCAGAGTTCGAATCTCGATCGTGCTGCAAGTTTTTCCTATAGTAATTGAACATCTTTAATATACTAAGAACCAAACAAATATTTCGTTGCGCCAACCAAACCATAGTTTGGGGAAACCAGATAAGAACAACAAAATAATTTGGTTTCAACAACAAAATATTTTATTGGCCGTATAAAAATAATTAATTTGGCTGCGCCAAACAAGCTTTATTTTATTCAACAAAGCATTTTTCTCAGTGCAGAGCCTTGGGCTCGGATCAAAGCGTGCCACATCATTTCTATTTTGTAACGAGAAGAAACATATGAAAAAAGTATGCAGCCATGTGTCTGCTTGTCAACCCGAATAGTATAATCAGATTGATTAAAGCTTGAATCCAACCTGTCATGACAAGGCTGCAAGTTTGAAGTAAGCTTGCCATGCAAGCCAGCAATCTTGAACCAAGCTCGAATCAAGCTAACTAGTTTCCACATGTCAATCTTGTAGCCAGCTTGATTTTTACAGTTGTTGCAGTCTCGCTTTGACGAGCTACGCGTATAGTTAAAGCATAGCAGGTATGTGATAATCGCGGGAAATTAGGTTTTAATCAAGCTATAGTCACACATGATATGACAAGCTTGCTTGGCAAGACAAAGTCAAGTCAAATGGCAAGCTTACGTGCTATCCGGGAAAATTCTCCGTCTACCTGGGAGCGAGTATAGGCGATCGCGTTGATAGCCCTGCATATACGAGCAGGCCTTGACCAGGGTCAGTTTCCATCTACCTGCCCCTCCTACACGGATATATGTCTATTTTACGAGCGCCGTAACGGGGGCGTTTGCATCGCTCACGGCCGGAGTATACAGGGTGCTAAAGCCCGCTATCTCCACATTCGTGGGTGCCACGGTAGCCGCCCATGCAGACGTAAAGCCACGTCGTATAAGTAGGTCCCGCCGATGTACGATCTCGTCGGAGATATGGGAGTGCTGATGAAGGACGGGCAGCGAGTCGCCAGGCGACTATCGTCCTCGGCACGTGGTTCGGAGACTCACCGGGGCCTCCCTAGTTGTCATGTGGGTCTCATTGTAAGTAGTTGTATATATTCTAATCTTTAAAATAAAATATCTAAAATACAGCTTAAGAGTTAGTTTGTATTTCATCAGCGTTGACTAAGCGAAGAGAGGAACCTGTACTGCCTTAAGGCCATTTCACGCTATAAAAAATTTATTTAATTCAATTACTTTAATTCAATTTAGTGAACTAAATGCCATTTCACACGATCAACTTATTTTTTAAATTCAATTTATTAAACTAAAAAATAACTTAATTTGCATTTTAAAGAATTGCTATGAATAAGCATTCGAGTCTCCACGTAAAAACTTAGCACAAGCTTTTTAATAAAAACCAGTTTAAAAAATACCAAACGAAAATTTTCGGAAGTATCTACGACTTGTGCAAGACACGGAAATAATTGGTTCAACCACGACAAATGTTATTGTACATTTTCTTTTTAAAAAATATGGGTCTCTATTTTGTAACAACTTTAAATGCGTGGACACTACTCTGTTATTGTGTTATTACATCCAAAAGTACTTTCAGAAAATCCGTGTTAAGCGATTTGATTTTTGGATTCAAGAAAATGTAGAACATGTTCCAAACGAAAATCTTGAAGGAAAACGAGACATTCAAGAAACTGAAAGAGAAAATAGGACGTAACTATGACGTTTCTATGACGTCAAGGAGCATTCAATGAATTCAAGCCAATAAAATTTGAAGGTAATTTGAAGGAAAAACTTGATTGTGTGAAAGGGCCTTTAGTCGGTCCTCCTCCACGCACTGCCGGTCCTTCAATTGGGAGTGATGTCCTTACGTCTCATGTTTAGAGACCTTACCATTTCGCGTTAGAAGACTGTAACGTCCTTTAACTCCATAGCCATATACACACTTGAGCAGCGTTCGCTTGTCCATGGGTCGCCGCCATAGAAATAACTCATTCTCCTTTTCTACCCAGGGGCCTCGGTGTCTGTGCGTTTAGCCTGCTCGCCTCCCACCAAGGCGAACCGGTTTCAATCCCCGGCCGGGTCACTCCCGGATTTTTGCATGTGGGAATCGGGCCGGACGATGTCGCTGGTCGGCGGGTTCCCTCGGGGATCTCCCGTTTTCCCCAGCCCTTCATTCCGGCACTGCTCCATACTCACCTCAATCACCCTCGTCGGCTCTCAAGACCTCGCTGTTAAGAGCCGCCCAAATCTATTCGTAGAAACTTTCGCAATTACGAATTCATTTTCTGAAACTCTCGTACTATTTTAAAGCCTATGTAGAGTTCGTCAAAGTCAGTGAAGTAATAACACCCTCACTTAATTTGCACTCAACGCCTACTTTTATAAGATTCACCGTCGTAAAATCAAAATATTTTTTAACACTCGCAGTTCGTTATATGATCGCAAGTTCTATCGCTTAACATAGGTGCTGTAAAAAAAAAATCTCTCGCCTTGTAAAATGGTACCATGTCTGAATATTCAGATATCTTGCTTTACTTAAGCATACATTACACGTATATGTTGCCGTTCTTGCTCTTGTAAGATCTCTTAGAATGTGTGGTGTACAAGCCTGTATACGCGCTGGTATGCGAGCTGGCATAGATGATTCCTGTCATATGATAGTAACTAAACACTAGCATGAGATATGCGCACTCGAGCATCAGCTGTTCGTTCATTGGCCGTTGCTCTCAGTGAGTAGCCAGTTTTGCCACNGCATGAGATATGCGCACTCGAGCATCAGCTGTTCGTTCATTGGCCGTTGCTCTCAGTGAGTAGCCAGTTTTGCCACAGACCGTGGTTGCACGTAATTACGTCTTTGTTTTCTTACAGGCTTTGTTTTCACTTGGTTTTACGTATTTTGCTCCGTAAAATAATGTCCAAAGTGAATGTTTAAAAAAGACAGTTACTTTTTCTTACATCATTCGTTTCACATCTGTAACCGTAATAAGTGATTCCCTCGTGATTTAATAATTTCAGTCCCTCAAGGAAAAACATAAGTATAACTGAAACTGTGCGAAATTAGACAATTCCGCAAAGAAGTTCTTTATGCTATGTCTAGCTTTGATGTTTATTGTCCGGCCATAAATTTTAAATGTAAATATTTCCAAAAATAATAGTTTGGAAGGGTTACTGCCCTCTTTAGATCCCTGGCTGGCGTTCATAGTAATTGCTATTTTAATACAAAAGTGACTTATGTCAACCTATGTGTGTTAAAAATATAACGAGTCCACAAATTAATTGGCGAAATCTTAGTAATATTATAAATGTCAAAGTCTCTGTGTGTGTATGTTTGTTGTCACTCAGTTCCATAACGGCTGAACGGATTTTGATGAAATTAGGTATGTTGGTACTTTAGGTCCTGGAATGGGACATATGATACTTTTTATCCCAGAAAAGTGTGCGGTTCCCGTGGAATAACAACAAAACGTAATTCTGCAACGGCTGGTAACGTGACCGAAGTATTGTTTCCTCTGGTGTCAGAGTTTATCAGGCTACCCAAGGACCTCTGAAACTGCTATCAATCGATAAAAACCGGGACCGAATATTTAACGTGCCCTCCGAAGCCCAGAAGCGCTCAGATGTTATGCCACTAAACGATCACCCATCCAAATGTGTGCCGCTGGGAACTTTTCTTAACTTTGGTGATCGATTAAGATCCCTCAGCCAAGCGCAAAAAGTAGTACCTAGGCACACTCATTTCTAAAGCTACAACTTGATGAAACTCACGTAATGATTTTCATTCATCGACGCTGGAAAGCGGAAATGTGGTAACTACGCGATAGTTGCACAGATACACTCCAAAAACATTACCCTACTTCTTGGCTATCGGGTAAAAAAATTTTACTTCTTTTTGGGTTGCCGTAATCAGATAAAAACCTAGGCCAACATATTATAGTTTTGTAATTCTGTTTACACATAAATAANCAAGCGCAAAAAGTAGTACCTAGGCACACTCATTTCTAAAGCTACAACTTGATGAAACTCACGTAATGATTTTCATACATCGACGCTGGAAAGCGGAAATGTGGTAACTACGCGATAGTTGCACAGATACACTCCAAAAACATTACCCTACTTCTTGGCTATCGGGTAAAAATTTTTTACTTCCTTTTGGGTTGCCGTAATCAGATAAAAACGTAGGCCAACATATTATAGTTTTGTAATTCTGTTTACACATAAATAAATTGTCTTTTCCGAATTTATTAATTAGTGTATCACTGTAAAACTCAATTGTACCCGGGCGAAGCCGGGTCGGTTCGCTAGTTTTCTATACAACATCGCAGCAACTTTATAAGAACAGTTTTGTAAGTAATATGAATAACTTGAGTAATAAATAACTTAAATTATATATATCTGAATTATCGTCAGGCCAAACACAGCAACATGTGAACATTCCTTCTTTCTAAGAAGGAAAAAAAAAAATATATATATATACTCGTGTAACTTGTTCAAGTTATCGCCACGAAAATCTTAATTTATTCCGGAGACTCGTAAACAACTTTTGGTTTAGTTTCCTCTGTTTGTCTAAGCGCTCACGTGTCAGGTGCGCCATGTTACGAGCGAGGTAACTACAGAAAACTAAGCGCTTTGTCAAAGAAATACGCTTTCGGGAGACGCAGTAAAGAGTACTAGGAAACAGAGTGAAAATACAATGAGTGGAAAAAAAATGGGGGAAGGGTAATAAAACGCTGCCGAGCATTAGGTTAATGTTGAAGTTAATGACCCTTCAAAACAAAGCCGTCCATGTTTACTCTTACCAAGGTTTTCAGCCGGGCGGCAGAGTACTAATCTAATAGCATATCTGACAAACATCAGAACTCCCTTGTTCATACTACAAATTGCAGTCGACTTCCGACTGTGTTTAACACGTTCAGTCATTGCGTCCATGAGAAGGGTACACAAAGAGGCCTCAGGGTTCTATACAGTGAGTGCCTTTCGTGTGGGTGATAAGATTTGTGTGTTTCTGCCGGCCTTGATTATGTACAATGTGTAGGGGCAGTGATATTTCGCGAAAATATTTCGAGACAAGATACAGTCCAAAATACTGCAGGGTCGTCCAGATTCTTTGATTGGCTAAAACATGTTCTGGCCCGTGTTAACCGTTTGCGCACGAATCACGAAGGTTCAGTGTCAGAGTTACTTAGTCCTGAGTGGCTTGGTCAAAGACGGACACAGCACCAGCAGCCAATGGAGGAATAACAACAGCTGAGGTGTGCATATAGTATTGAAGTNCACAGCACCAGCAGCCAATGGAGGAATAACAACAGCTGAGGTGTGCATATAGTATTGAAGTATACTGTGGGCTCCGAATTTTACGCGAAAAGTCACTAACCCTATCAATGGTCAATGATATTCCTTGGGGGCAACTGCTTCGCAAGCCGTGCTATCAAAGAGTACGTAAGATTACAGAGGCGAAGCAGCCGCTTAATANCTTAGTCCTGAGTGGCTTGGTCAAAGACGGACACGGCACCAGCAGCCAATGGAGGAATAACAACAGCTGAGGTGTGCATATAGTATTGAAGTATACTGTGGGCTCCGATTTTTACGCGAAAAGTCACTAACCCTATCAATGGTCAATGATATTTCTTGGGGGCAACTGCTTCGCAAGCCGTGCTATCAAAGAGTACGTAAGATTACAGAGGCGAAGCAGCCGCTTAATANCCTTGGGGGCAACTGCTTCGCAAGCCGTGCTATCAAAGAGTACGTAAGATTACAGAGGCGAAGCAGCCGCTTAATACATCTAACTGTGCCACGCGCACCAGCAAACAGGCGGTCGCATGGGCAACATCACGCCAGAACGCCGTTAGCCTACCAGCACCGGGTAACCTACTCGCCAGACGGCAGCCTAGTTATTAGGGAATATTTCTCAGCAAGCAACAGCCAGTCAGGCACAAGCTCCGTTCTCAGAGTTTCGCGCAGCCAATCAGAGAAATTCTATGCGTGCTATGATTCGTATCAGTACAGCCAAGCACAAAGCCTGCACCTTATTGGTCGTGATAACGAAAAAAAANCTATGCGTGCTATGATTCGTATCAGTACAGCCAAGCACAAAGCCTGCACCTTATTGGTCGTGATAACGAAAAAAAAAGCCGTGAGTACAGAGTGCATAAAAAATTTTCTAATTTGCAACCACCCCTGGAAAAATATATCATCGGTAGGGACACCCGAATTTCGCTAAAAGATTTCATGACCAGTTGTATTTCATAACACTTTAGCTCAGATNCTATGCGTGCTATGATTCGTATCAGTACAGCCAAGCACAAAGCCTGCACCTTATTGGTCGTGATAACGAAAAAAAAGCCGTGAGTACAGAGTGCATAAAAAATTTTCTAATTTGCAACCACCCCTGGAAAAATAAATCATCGGTAGGGACACCCGAATTTCGCTAAAAGATTTCATGACCAGTTGTATTTCATAACACTTTAGCTCAGATNAATCATCGGTAGGGACACCCGAATTTCGCTAAAAGATTTCATGACCAGTTGTATTTCATAACACTTTAGCTCAGATGCACTTTCGTGATTCGATGGTTTCCGCGTTACGCGTCTTAGATGTCTGCCCGCGAATTACAGACCTACACTATCAGAGTTACCCAATTGTGATTGGCCAGTTAAGTAAGATGATGTATTCTCACGAAGACAAGCCGCCAATAAGCATTCAAAAACTGTTTTAAATGCGCGTAAGTTATTGAAGTCTGACATTTGCGAAAATATTTTCGCGAAATTCGGGTGTCCCTAATCATTGTCGTTCTAGAAGTGTTAATTTCCTAAGGCGGAGTGGAAAAGAAAAATTATGTTGCAGCTGATAATGACTACTTGGCGACTCAGATTAGGAACAAAATAATATTTCTTATGGTGAAGTTATGTAGGATTATTTTTCGCCGCAAGGTGCGCTGGTGTTCCGAAGAGATCACTTTCAAGCGGACGGTAAATGGAGAAATGATATTCATTTGAGTGTAAAAGTTCATGTTTGGCAGGAATAGTGATATGTACTTGCTCCAGCTAAAATTGCATATATTAACTTTATTTCTTAACTATTATTCGCACCCTCCAATTGTGTTTATAGTAACAGACGGAACAAGATGCAACTCGGTTTGGCTTTGAGCGTTCATGAGCAACTTATTTAAATGGGAAAACATTACGAATTTAAGTGCGAATAAATATAACTGTCATCAATAGGAACTTTTGACTTTTCTCCTTCCCCGTGAGAAAACTGCACACGATAGCCCTGAAAATAACATTTTTAAATATTAAAAAANCTTTTGACTTTTCTCCTTCCCCGTGAGAAAACTGCACACGATAGCCCTGAAAATAACATTTTTAAATATTAAAAAAAATTTTTTCTCGATTCAGTACTTATATTTTAATAAAGTAATTATGTTGGTCAACGTTTTGCTATCTCCAGTTCACGGCACAATATCAAACATCATGTGAACACAGTTTGTTTGTACTTCCACTCTAGTGAGAAAAAAACAAAGTTTAATCTTTGCGCAGTTCCTAGCAGAATACAAATCGGAAAATTTTACACAAATATAATTACGTAAATATCTGGTACGCATTTGGCACCGGTGCACCCTGGCGGCGAAAAATGTAATCACCAAACTAAAAAGAGCTGAGCTTGCCAACCGGAGGTAGAACAGACCTCGAGATGACATTCGCTCGAGTATTCAAAAGGATGTGAAATCTCAACATGGCGCAGTATTTTGAAACTTAATAGTAGGACGGCTGGAGTGAGGCACTGTGTGGGGAGTTGTTTGCTTCGCCCGCCGCAGTTCCAAACCGAGCTCGCTGCACATGAGGTCGTTCATCCGACGAAAGCTGTAATTTAATTTTTTTTTTTTCAACCCGACTGCATGCAAATGCAGGCGCAGTTACTTGGATTCGGGTGCTTGCAAATTTGAAACAGTTAGGCGTGATGAATGCGAGAGCGGACCGGGGTCGAGCTGCGTTCGTTCGGCGTGTCGGCCGTGACCACGGAGACGACAGGGCCTTACAAACCCTGTGTGACGTCACCGGCGATGGGCAATACANGAGAGACCCATTCTGCTGTCGGCCGTGACCACGGAGACGCCAGGGCCTTACAAACCCTGTGTGACGTCACCGGCGATGGGCAATACAAACGTTACGTGACGTCGTCTTGACACATACAACACGGTGAAGTAAAACGAGAAGTAATGAATAATACAATATATTTACCAGCTGCTTTCGGGGCCACCGCGGTGGCTGAGCGGTTAGCGTGCTCGCCTCCCACCCCGGAATAACCGGGTTTAATCCTCGGCCGGGCCACTCCCGGATTTCCTCATGCGGGAATCGTGCTGGACGATGCCGCTGGTCGGTGGGGTTTTCTCGGGGGTCTCCCGTTTCCCCCGCACCCTTTCGTTCCGGCGCTGCTCCGTGCTCACCCTAATCAACATCATCGGATCTCAAGACCTCGATGTTAAGAGCAGCCCGAATCTCTTCACTCACATTTAGCTGTTTTCTGCCTGAAGTTATTTGTAAGCAAGTTGGGATCAATGTTCATAAATATTACTTATTGAAACACTCTAAATATATCAAATATCTGTAGGCTATTTTTTTTTTCTGTGTTGCTATTTGCACGCGAGAAAACTCAATAATGTAATACAACTTGATAATGTCCTGTAACAATGTTTAACCAACGGGGAAGATATTGTAAGTATAACGTCTCTGGAGAGAATCTCGCCTTGTATTATATTTCTTAAACCAACTACGTAGTTTGAAATAATTTGTAGAAACTAATAAATTATGTTAAAATACTTCCGATAGAAAATTTTATTGCCAGTGAAATCAGTTCGTTCTATTTAAACACAAAATATTTCAAAAATTGTCTTCATGCGTAGTGCATGAAACAATTAAGCTTCGGTATAGGCTTTTAAAAAAAAAACCTGTCCTTTGCTATTGCTGAAGCTAGTACACTCAAATACGCACTGCAATAACAATGTCACTTTTTTCTAATGTAATATGAAGTTTATAGACAAGCGTCTATGAAGTTCTCTTGTGAAATATCCTTCACCCAGGCATACAGAAGCGAAAAGGTGAAGAGATGTGAGTGAAAAGATTTGGGCCGCTCTTAATATCGAGGTCCTAATAGTCTACGAGGGTGAAGTGAAGTGAGCATGGAGCAGCGCCGGGATTCATGTTTGGAAACGGGAGATTCCCGAGAAAACCCGCTGACCAGCGGCATCGTCTGGCACGATTCCCTCATGCGAAAATCCAGGAGCGACCCCAACGGGTTTCGAGCCCGGTTCGCCTATGTGGGAGGCGAGAAGTTTAACCACTACACCAGCTCGGCCCTGTCGAATCGTAATCAGTCAAACCATGAATGTTTTTTTTTGTTTGNTACACCAGCTCGGCCCTGTCGAATCGTAATCAGTCAAACCATGAATGTTTTTTTTTGTTTGTGCGAACTATAAAGGAATATATCACTTGAGTAATTTCATTTTGGTACCTGGGTGAAACACATTGAATTTTTTTGGTTGAGCCACAGAGTAAAAAGGTAAACCGTCACGTTATACGGCGAAATACTGTCGCTCGCACGTGCCAGTAAAATGGCGTCACCTGTGAACAAAATGCTGTAAACGCCAGCCAATCAGATGCAAGGCCCGTTCCCAGACCCTCGCGCAGCCAATCAGGTAATGGGCACGTCTCTATCAAAGGAACTGCCATCCGATTTCGTCTCTGCTATGTTGTTTAACGGTAGATGTGTTTCCTTTTTCCGTTATCGTCAATCGCGCTGATGACGAAAACATTTTGTAATGACACGAACTGAATACTTTATATTTACCTTTTTTAATGAAATTTTTTTGCCTAATATGATACCTGCCCTTTGAAGTGACCGCATTGACTTAAACTTATGCTTGGCGTACAGTTCATTTGAATGATCCAGCAGTCAAAACGATGGACGTGATTCAGCTGAGTGTGGATCTAATTGTGGTTAGCAAGCTGCAAGCTGTCCTCTTATTGAGACTCTGAAATATAGAGATCAACATACACTGAGAAGAGCTGTCCGTAAAAGGCGTGCGTGAATGGCAAGCGAAAGTTTACACGTGTCAACAATTTCAGTGTTTAACTTCAACACCGGTGTGCTATTTTGTAGAGATTTCAAAGGCATCCATTAAACCTTCTTTGCGTTTAATTATATCGACGTATGTGTAATTAATTTAATTTGCATTTTATGTTTATGTATAGCGTACATTTAAAACCCAAAAGTCGTTATTTCGCACCGAAGTTGTCAATTTCCAAGTCGCTCGCAACTACGCATTATTTAAATTGCCGTCGCGTTACGGGAACAAATGATATATATTTTTCTTCGCTCTTCCTTGTCATTTAAAAAGCTCGGAGGAGATTATCTCCGCCCGTTTCGCGCTGATAAAAAGAGAATAGCGACAATTGAATAATAACCGCCTCGGACGAGGCCGGCCCTCCGCGACGGGCTCCTGCTGGCGGTGATGGTGACGTAATTACGCGGTTTTTACGTCCGGGGGTCGAGACGTCGCTCCAGTTTGATTCATCGCGAACAAATTGTAGAGTATGGCCGCCCGCACTCCGTCTCGCGAAAAAGCCAGAAAGAGGTCGTGCAGGTTCGCGAGACTTCCATTTCTCCCATCCGGCTTGAACACCACGGCGGATGGTACCCCCTCGACGGCAATTATTCTTGATTTAATAAATCATTTAGCAGAAAGAGAGAGAGAATTTTTACCACCGCCGCAATTACAGACGAGTACTTTGTGAGAAATTACAGGCATTTTTGTGCACGCCGTTCCTTCGCCGCTTTTCGAAACGGTTCTTTCCCAACCGACTTGCCACGAAAATGTTTTTTTTTATATGCACACGTGGACCAGTTTTTTTTTTATCGGTTGTGCAGGTACGTTTGTCCCTATGCAACCTACGTATCATCACTCCGTATCTTACGGAAAGTAATCTGCCTTATTACAAACACGCAGGGAGGGGGAGTAGTGTACGTGCCTTTATTTCGCCTTCTCGTAAATTGAATTATTACAAAAAAGAAATCTGCTCTGAAAGTCTGTCGTCTTCATGCTAAATAAGTAAAGGCTTTTCACGGTAAAGTGAACACTTTTAAAGCCAACCTTTGAAAAATGTCACTGTTAAGTTGGCAACGTCGGAGGGAAAGTAGTTACATGCATTAAAAGTATTATTATAAGTGTTTGGCAAACATTTGTGAATACTGGTATGATTAATTTCGCTTTCTCTTTGCTTGTATATGCGCATAAGTGTAGAAATTATTAAACGTGTGAAATATTTTACTTTTCTAATAATTTCACAGTTTCGCTTGACCGATTCATGAATAAAGTGACCAAGTCCACGTCAATATTAGTTTTACATGTATATTAGAGATGATGGTTAATGGCGGGAAAATATGACTGTTTGCTAGGATTCAACATACTGTACACATGTCCGACAGTTTTTATTTCCTTATTGGCTTTCATTCCGGTACCCTTTTCACTGGACCAACAAGGATTCTGGTACTATAACGCAGAAAGATCGTGATTGGTATGCAAACAACATAGCCGAGTCAGAACCTTGTTCGTCCAATCGTAAAAGAATCAACTAGTTGTTGGCTGAAAAACGTTTCGCGATTTCCGCCATATCTACATGTGGTCGGAGAATACGTGATGTGCATACGACTAGATCGTAAGCACGGCTTTCAAAAACGCTAATTTTACCGTGAGCAGCTTATAATACTACGCATTACCGATGACTTCGGCACAGAACAGACAAGTGCACAAATGCGAAGCGCGGTAGCGATATCCTTGAAGTACGCATACTCTGATTGGCCGTGGACAATGAGTAGGTTAAGTATACATAGGTTAGACAGACGCACATACTGCGAACTCCAGCCCCATGCACCATATAAATATCGAAACGCCGTTGGTCAAAAGGGGCTGCGGTGGCTGAGCGGTTAGCCTGCTCACCTCTCGCCAAGGCAAACCGGGTTCAATACCCGGCCGGGTCACTCCCGGATTTTCGCATGTGGGAATCGTGTCGGAAGATGCCGCTGGTCGGCGGGTATTCTCGGGGATCTCCCGTTTTCCCCGCCTTTTAATTCCGGCGCTCCTCCATACTCACCTCAATCACCTTCATCGGCCCTGAAGACCTCGCTGCCAATAGCCGCCCTAATCTCTTCATTCGCTCACGCTGTTGGTCAATCAGCGTTTGGCAAATTTTTTTGCCAGCCGGCAGCGTAACCATTTATTCTCTGTACTGACATGAACAGCGTGTGGGCAATTGGGTCTCCTGTGCCTGTGACCTTAAAGGTTAAACAGGAGTAAATTCCAGAACAACATACGGTGTGAACATACATATATGTATATATAACACAGCCGGAGCCATGCTCTTATTTGTTAACGGGGCCCTCTTAGCCATTAGGGCCATTCCGCACCCTGGCCTCCCAGTAGGCGGGGAAGAGGGGTCACGCCCTCCCAACGCAGACATGACCAGCGCTTACAGAAATTGACCAAATTCGTAGCTCCGACCTGTTCATCAGGCCGCACCGAGCGTAGCCCCGATCTGATTTACCAGATCGCACCGAGCATGTCCTACCACAAGGCCTGAGATCCTAGCACTCAGTTTACCAAGCGTGTGGTCTGGCCGGAGCAATACCCACACCCCTGACGTCATCTCGGGGACGCCCCCGGAGCAGTGCCCTGCTCACCGCCCGGCTCCTCAACAAGAGGGGGAATCTCTCCGAGCCTCCTCCAGCATACGGTGTGAACAGCGCCCGGCACCGCTTTTATTTATTCAGCCACAAAGCCACATCAGGCATTTAAGCCACTTCAGTCGTTAGATTAATCCATGCTGGGCACACCGGCCAGATCCCATCAAAGTCTGGTGCCAGACTTTAATATGGCACTGCCGTGCTTTAGTTGGCTGCAGTTGAATGCAATCGAATAGAAGGAAATTACGCTCCTTCCAATCGCAGTGGGTGGGCGTTGATACCAACTCACCTGTCAACAGCATCGCACAGAGTTGAATCTGCACGCGCCACCTTGGTGGTGCCAAGGCCTATAAAACCTTTAGGAACGCGCTTCGTGAACGAGTCCTCTTACTAGGCGGACCATACCGTCGTCCCTTCATTAACGAGCATCGACCCTTCGAAACTGGGTCCAGCGACACGCAGCTTTGCTTCTCCAAATGTTACCCGAGCGACAAGAGCTCATCGCCAAAAATAGCACTGCGTATCGTGGAGGTTCGGTGGGAGGGAATGCCCTCTTTCTCCCTAGCTACTGAGGCCACACGTGCCGCCGTTGCAGCTCTCCAGCTTCTACCGCCAGGAGCAGCCCTCCAAGCAAACACCCGCCTCGAGGCCTCCTTCCAGCGGGAGGTCAACCAATGCCACCCGGAGTCCGACCCGCGATCGGCTCGGCCAATGGCCAGGGCTTCACACCGATCCCCTGGGTCCCCACGACTATACCGTGCTCACTGAGTTTTCACCCAAAGCAGCCCAACTCCTCCAGGACGCCAGACAGTCCCTTCTGCGGAGCTCCGCCACCCCGGGATCTACCCCAAGGCCTCATTTGGGGTTGTGCACGCGGCTCGCGGGTCATCACCGCAGGCGAGGAACATATGCAGCCTCTGGAATGCTGCACATGACCTCGCCGTGGCTGATCATGTTTTCGCCAACCTTGTGGCGCGTTGGTTTGGCCCAGACTGCTCCTCCTTTGCCTGATCCTTATAGGTATTACAGGAGACATCTTTCAGAGCATGTTACATGGGGAGTGCAATCAGGACTTCCCATTACTTTCAGTTCCGACTTCGTTTTGTCACACCAGTCTTGCACATATAGAGAAAAATATGTGCTATTATACACACCAGGCTGTTAGGTGCGCACTCCCCACAGACTTTGGACATTGTCCATAACCAAGATTAATTTGAGCTCGGGCAGTGCTCTAATTGACAGTATTTGAATACTGCCAATAGAAAGAGTAACGCCCTTTCCAATCGCAGTGGGTGGATCTTCTCCACCCAAGGGTGGTTCCACCTCACCTGTCAACAGCAACGTACAGAGTTGAATCTGTACGCGCCACCTTGATGGGGCCGAGTGCTATCCTCACTCTACAAACCCGCTTTGTAAACGAGTCCTCTTACTAGGCGGACCAGACCGTCGACCCTTCGTTAATGAGCACCAACCCTTCGAAATTGACCGAAGGGAGCCGGCACGCTTGCTTTCCAGGGCAGAGCCTACCGACCCTTCACGTTCATGCAGTGCCCGCCCTTCAGGCAAGTACCCACCTCCAGGTCTCCTTCTAAGCAGAAGGTTCAACCAATGCCACCCAGAGTCCGACCCGCGATCAGCACGACCTAAGCCGGGGCTTTCACACTGATCCCCTGGGTACCCAAGATTTTCAGACATGCACACTGAGTTTTCACCCAGAACAGTCCAGCCCCTCCAGGACGCCAGCAGTCCCTTCACAGGCGCTCCGCCATCCCGAGATCAGCCCGATTTTCTACGTCAAGCCTCAGCTTTGGGAGTGCAATTCGGTTCGCGGGTCTTCACCGCAGGGCGAAGAATATATACAGCCTCTGGAAGACTGCACATAACCTCGCCGTGACTGGTTATCTGTGCACAGACAGGCCGTCACCGCCTTCAATCATCCTCACTCCGTTAGCCATGGGGCGGCCCCCATGTCACCAGCTCATACCACGAGGAGGTGGAGATGGACTTGAGCAGTGCTAGGCTATATATTCGCATCACTGCCCCATTAATGGAGATGCGTTGGAAGCTTTCATAGTGGCAGGGAAACACCCAAAAGGATCACTACTTCCTATGAGCGGCTCCCACCGGAGCTCGTTGGGCGAGCTCTTACTCTTGCGCCGGTTTACCACCACTAGAGCCTGTAACCAGGGTTAGGCCCAACTGGAGCAGCCATTCCATAGCCGTCACGACTACCCCACCAGGTATTCAGTTTCCAGGCTCCCCCTACACACTCGGTCCCCGACCGGCTTTCAGGCACCTAGTCACCTCACCTTACGCTTACACCCATTATAGGTTGGATGCCAGACCACAGCCTGTACCCAACCCGGCCCCACAGGGCCGCCGTGGCTGATCAGGTGTAGTTGCCAGTCATGANTTGCCAGACCACAGCCTGTACCCAACCCGGCCCCACAGGGCCGCCGTGGCTGATCAGGTGTAGTTGCCAGTCATGAAGAAAGCCCGTTCCCAGATGCCGCGCAGCCTATCTACGAGTGGCTACGCCAACATCAAACACACCGCCACTCAATTTCGCTTCCGAATACTTACCTCTTCTGTGCCGTGGATTCTACCTGTTCGCGTCCTTCGCTATTCTGCTAGTTTAGCGCAATTTCTGCTGTTTCCATGTTAGCTGGCGTTCGTGTTCCCGGAAGCACTTTTCTGTCTATGCTTTTTCGGGTGACAGTAGCAGTTCTTATTTCTGCTATAAAAATCAGCTATTTCTTCTCTTGCTTGCCGAGGTGCAGCAGAAATATTAGAACAAGCAAGACCAAAAAAACAGCAAATTAAAATTACAAACGTTGAAGTTTTTTGGGAGCTGTGAATGCGAAAAGTAATTTGCTTTTACACAGTTTGGTGACAATAAGATGTTTGGGTACTGTGTAAGAATTGGACAAGTAAATTAAAATAATAAAATCACATTTATCCTCTAAAGTTAGCTATCATAATTATCCTGAATTTTTATACATGTAAACTATACAGGGCCAATTATCACTATCGCGAGTTTCTTAATAACAATTATTTATTTATTTCNATTTTTATACATGTAAACTATACAGGGCCAATTATCACTATCGCGAGTTTCTTAATAACAATTATTTATTTATTTCAGACATGCTAGTTGTTTGCTGTTTGCTGTTCGTGCCATAGCGCTGAGAGCAGCAGCTCTTCCTGCTACTTTGCTGCTCTTGCGAAGTAGTTCTCAGATTACGTCGACAAGTTTAACATTATGTGGTACAAATATGAAATAATTCTGTTCGTGAATAATGCCCCGCTCCTGTTGATNACGTCGACAAGTTTAACATTATGTGGTACAAATATGAAATAATTCTGTTCGTGAATAATGCCCCGCTCCTGTTGATTACGTAATGAATTTACGAAGACTAATCTGTTGATCTGCCACCACGAAATCCCCGATAAGATTGACTGTTTTAAGCATCGCTGCCCACGCACTGTTAGCAGAAATGTCACGGTGTCTTGATCCACTCAAAGAACGGAAAGTTTTTTTTTTTGCTTCTATGATAATATGTATCTTAACGTCTCCGCCTGTAGTAAATCCAGTTTTGTCGTGGACATAACGTAAAAATTGTAATTAAAATTCCCGAACTTACAATAAGGCACCTTTCATTTGCGAAATTATTCCGCGACTACCCGCATCAAGAAATAAATGAGTTCGTATTAACTTTTGAGGCGGTGTGATTTTAATTGCCACGCTTCTTAAATGTATGGTCACGAAACACGAGCGTTTAGTGTCGCAGTACCATATTTCTGATTGGCACAGTCGTGTAAACAAATCTTCTCACAAAGCCACGCGACTAATAACTACAGGATGATTTTAAAATCACGGGACAAATATTGAGGGGTGGTAGAGCTCACTAAAACAAACAATTATTGTATAGGAATATATGGGCGGGAGTGACGCGTTGAGGCACAAACACAAAAATAACACATGAAATGCAACACATTGTTTATTTACAACGTCGCCGCTAAATGCCTTTTTACAGCAATGTTTATAATAATTGCTCAAAATTGCTACCACCGACAGTAATGTAAGCTTGGTAGCGTCAGTGGAGTGATTGGCGAACAGATTCAAATACGCCGGGTATTTCACGCACGCCACCACTGTCAGCCAATCACGCCGTATGTAGAGGTCGCCAAGCATGCATGACTGTTGGTGGATGCATTTCCAGACACTGTTTTAACATTGTCTGTACGGAATCACTCGTTAAGTATGCTGCTAATGAACATATTATGTTTCCGTTAATGTGTTATGTATTTGTGTTTGTGCCTCAACGCGTCACTTCCGCCCATATATTCCTATATAATAATTGTTTTTGTGAGCTCTACCACCCATCAATGTTTGTCCCATGATTTTAGAACCACTCTGTACAGATCCGGAAATTTCGCGAGTTCATTTGGGGACAAGTTAATCTTCAAACACGTGTACATTTGACTTTCTTTTCAATTGGAACGCAGTTTGTAAGCCTCGTCCTGGACGAATTTGAGCCAATGACTAACCTGTAAGAAAACGACGGCCGAATACCGTGTTACCTGGCCTGGTATTAAACTGGTGCAACAGACAAAAAGAACTAACTGAGCCCCGAGTACGTAAAGGATTGTGGAGTCTAGTTTGTTGCCGAATGTATCCGCGAAATGTCCGGGTCCCTACTAATAACCAAAGGAAAGGTGCTGCTGCGAAGGCCTACACTGGATAATGATCTTGCCTGAGCGTAACTTTTTTTTTTGCGAAAAGCAGGAGGTCCTACTCGTCCATAAACTTATCAAGGGACATTTACCACCCTTCACTTTTCAACTACGTACATAAATTATGATCGCAGTTGCCATGCAGTTTTGATATTTTCACTGTGCATTTAACTTATTCCTAAACAATTGTAAGATATGCTGGAAATAATACTTTCCGCTCGTACTTCATTAAGCTTGTACACTGGTGTATTACAGTATAATGCAGTTGACAGAAATTACGGATCAACCATAGAAATCGTTTAGAAACCGGGCCTATTAAATAGTGCTGTCTAGAGGTGCAAAACCAGTTTCCAAGTGGATTGCTCTATGGTAGGATTAACTCCATATAAAACTGCATTTGTGATAATGGATGCAAAGAGATAAAAAGCAGTTTTCTTTGCTTTGCGCTGCATCGGTGCAGATGTCCGGTAGTCATATTTCTTTAGGCCCCGGTGAAATAATTTTGAAATTTGGAAGTAAATTGTAGTCCTTGACGCGCTTGAGGTCTGGACATATTAACAACCGTTCAAGGCAAGTTGAAAGTGTGTCACCAATATGCAAGCATCCCCTACAACAAGCAGACCAATTCTGTATTCCCACTCACTACAATCATATCAGTGCACTCCACACCATACCAGAGACTACACCACAGAGCCGATAAGCGCACACAAACTAAATGGCGAAGCGGTTCTTTTGATGTGCCCGTCCCCGATCTCTGATTGGCTGCGCTATGCTCTAGGAACGGGCCTCGCGTCTGACTGGCCATTGAATTCTGAGGAAGCTTCACATTGGCTGGCCTACCAGCTGGCGGGTGGGTTACCAAGCGCTGATTGGCTAATGGCGTCCCGACATGTCGCTGGCAAGTGGACGCCATTTTTCTGGCAAGCGCGGTGTTATTTTGTGGCATAAGGGACTGTTTCATCTCTGCACGGGATATTGGTAACCTTTAGGGTCAAAATTATACAAATGTTAGAGGGCTTTAAACTAAGTATTTTGAAATAGGGTGCCATTGGTCGGGGATGCATATTTAAGGTGCCACGAGTCCTTCGATGAGTAATACGTGCGAAGAACGTATGTTAAAATTGATTTAGTTTTCATAACAAACAACTATCTGCTGCGTAGAGGGTTTGGTGGTGCTACCGTCCGACACAATACGAACTCGCCTGTGATGTGTCTACGGCGGCATCTGTCACCGTCTGCAGTTCATGTCTGGTCGCCGAAGATGCAGCTTTACTCTTATCACGAGAAATTGCAGACGTGCGTTCAGCGTATGGTGTGGCGGGGATGCAGTTCAAGGAAAGCCGCACTTATATGCAGAGAAAGAGTTTCGCAACAGGCGTCTTCCGAATTGCAAGGCATTTATCGCCGTGGATACAAAAATTTACAAAACACCGGGTCGTTCAAGCCACAGAGAGCTGGCTAGGGTGCTGAACAACGAACTGTTCGCACACCAGAATTTGAGGAGACGGTGTCGTATCGCGAGGCGGACAGTTGTTTGTTATGGATACCAAAGCACGTTACGCACACGTTCCTTGGACGTATTACATACTCATTCAACGCCTCGTTACGTCTGAAATACGCATTTCCGACTATTGGTCCTCCTAGATCAAAATACTTAGTTTCAAGTCCTCCACTATATGTGTAATTTTGGCCCTGAAGGATACAGACATCCCGTGCAGTTATCTACTATGTCCACGTACGCTGGTGTGTTGCAGTGTAATATTGCGTGCAGAAATGACAGATCGGTGATACGCCGAAGTCGTCAAGTACCAGGGTAGAAGAGTTGAAACTAGGAAGCATATCATAATCCTCAACTGATTGTACTTAATTGAGCATGGTGCGGATTAACGCAATTGCTCCAGCAAAAAAAAACTCTACTCCTTCATGTAGCCGACGTTCTCTCAGTTGCAACTCCTCGGGCAATAAAGCAAGCATTTCTTCAACTCCATGCAAATCCAGCTGTTTGAGATCAGTAGTTCCGACGCAAACTGGTTTGTCACTGTCCGGCACTTGTTTATTGACGACCCTGTGCCGCGTGGGCACAGGGTCGCTAATAATCGCAGGTGATCAGAGTGAAGGTTTTATCGGCCTCGGAGTTGTCTTATAAGTGAAACTAACAGCGCCGAAACGTCTTGCTTACGTTCAGCGAGTCGGTAAATCAGACTCATGTCCATCGTCGTTTCCTGGTTTGAATAATTCATTATCACGTCCAGCGCACGGCGTAGTATCAGTTGCGTTTGTCAAGAGAACGATCAAGACTCAACCATAAAACATGCTCAGTCAACAGTTCGAGCGACATCGAGAATAGTCTGCAAACATTTTATTGGAATCGTTTGACTGTAAATGGTAAACAAGGTCAAATTGAACACATTAACCTTTATTCATTATTTTCTTCTTCCTCTCTCCTAACCAACGCACAAGACATTCCACCTACCTGGAGATATTCCCCGCTCCGAGACAGAGAAGCGTGGGAGCGATAAGGGTGACACCGCCACGCGTTTCAAGTGCGCGCATCGCCGCTACGCGCAAGGCTCTGAGCTGGCATGCTGTGTTCTCGTCATGCTGCGTGTACCTATGGGACTTTCAGAGGCGACCCTATCATTTTATTGGTGGAAGGTTTGTAGCGATGTTCGGCGAAGGGGTATTTTTGTATGTAGGTATCTGAAGAGTACATTTTCAAATACAGTGGCGTTGAAAAAAAAAAACAGTTTCAAACCATTTTGGATTACGCAGAAATGGTGTTTCTTATGTGCATGACGTCTTGCAAGCAAGCACCGAAGCGGCCTCGTCTGAAGTGCGTGTTCTTCTCGTGATCAGCACATTGGACGCACGTGTAATAGTTTCGTGGAAAAGTGTATTTCACACACACTACAAAGCAATTAAAGTGACAGGCGGGTTGCGGGCTTTCAGGGGCGCACCTACCTGGTGCTTGAAATCCGTTGCAATGTGTTTAAAATCTAGGTTTTTTTTACTAAACCATTAGTAGGGGCAGTGATATTTCGCGAAAATATTTCGAGACAAGATACAGTCCAAAGCACTGTACGGTCGTCCAGCTGCTTTGATTGGCTAAAAAAATGTTCTGACCCGTGTTAACCGTCTGCGCACGAATCACGAAGGTTCAGTGTCAGAGTTACTTCGTCCTGAGTGGCTTGGTCAAAGACGGACACGGTACCAGCAGCCAATGGAGGTATAACAACAGCTGAGATGTGTATATAGTATTGAAGTCTTCTGTGTGCTCCGATTTTTACGCGAAAAGTCACTGGCCCTAACTATAAGACGTTTCTCTAATGCGCTTTCCTAAGAAAATTAAACACACTTTAGACTATGCCTGTCAGTTACTTTCAAGCCATTACGCTCATTAGAAACACATTTTCGGGGCACTCTTAACATAGTAAAAAAAGTATTTTCAAAGTGCTGTACCTCAAAATCTTAGTGTCAGGTACATGCAGAAGTATTCTAGGGGCATGTACTGAGCCATAATAGAGCCTTTCCACCAATAAAATGATAGGGTCGCCTCTGAAAGTCCCATAGGTACACGCAGCACGACGAGAACACCGCACGCCAGTAGAGAGCCTTGCGCGTAGCGGCGATGCGCGCACTTGAAACGCATGGCGACGTCTCCCTTAGTCTATCGCTCCCGCGCTTCTCGGACTTGCAAACGGAAAACAGCCAGAGGTAGGCGGGCGGGTCCTTGAACCCTTTCAAGCGCACTTTAATGTATTGTTTCCAAATTTTTATTTCCGAAGTTCTTGGTTATGTAGTGTACTCTAGCCCACAGAGCGCTTGATTCGTCATCAGAATCAATTAGCTCTAGGCTTTGTGTCCGGCCGCAGTACCATGTGTAACAATAGTGCAGTTTGCGAATGAGTTGCACACTGTGAATATCATTGGCACTGAGCCTCGAAGAGTGCAGATCCGGCCAAAAATAACATCCATGATGCTTATGTACACAATTGTGTACACAGGTTCGTAATGTGTTAAGAATGTCACGAAGGATTCCTTTTTGATTGAAACGGCTATCTTTAAAAGCGATGCATGCACTGAGAAGGAACTTCTATAAGGAATAATGGTGCGTTAAGAAATTTTGCCCACTTTTATGTCTACCGTCATTTTTTCTAAAATTTAACATTAAAATTTACGGTTTACAAAAAAAAAAAGATGAACGAATATAATTTTTTTTTAATGACTCAAGTCTTACAGACACACTTAAATTTGCGGTTTAATGTGTTGCAAACAGAGAGATTTTGAGAAAAAAAGAGAAATTCAATATGGCGTCTGCCTGTTCCTAGTGTCTACGCAAGACGGCCGTTTCCCGAGACTCGTCACAATCATACTACTCGCCTATTTATTGGTCACATGTTTTATTTTGTGAAGACATTTATTTATTCACATGATTCGTCCGATCAGAATTAGGTTTCCGCAGTTATGAAAGCGTTTTGAGTGTGTGTGGTTCAAGGGCAGACACCTGAGACGCATTACGTTTAAGCTCATCAATTCATGAAAGCGGGTTACCGCTAAAAGTGTTTTCAAATACTTCTATAGGACATTCATAATTAATTCTAACGTTTCCGAAGCCCTGCTAAGGTTTTAGTATCAGGCTATTCCTAAGCTTCGTGCAAACAAAGCTTAACTAATTCCATAACAATTCCTGAAAAGGACAACGCACCGCATTCGTACGCACCCAATTTAATATTGCGTTTTGCTTGATAGCTTGACTGACGGAAGGAAGTTTGTAGCTAGAAGCTATTACGGTATAACTACGCAGACAGGAAAGAGGATCTTGCTAGACCAACACAAGCTACAGCAAAAAGGTGAGTTATTTTTTATATAATACAGGAAACTGTAAGTAAGCTTAATGAAAATCATTACATCTACGTTTCATAAATGTTGGTAATAAGTCATTTTAATTGTGAGAACATGTTTACTACAAACGTAACAACTTATCTCTTCGTCTTCTCAGTTTCCTAATGTATATAAACACCTAAATGTATAATCTACATTGTTTATATATTTATAATTATTCTTTATTTAAATGTGATTATATGTATAGAATTGTATTTTATATTTCTGCAGCTAGGATGTGACGGATGCTTGGCAGATGAGGTAACAAAGCGTGGTAATGCTTGCCGATAGGTTGGTATTCAGCGGCCAAGAAGTTCTTCACCGGGCATAAGTTATATTCGGCTGTTTAGCTGAGTTGAGAGATCTGGGCGCCTCTTAACAACGAGGTCTTGAGAGCCGACGAGGGTGAAATGGGGCGAGCAAAGAGAAGGGCCGGAATACAAGGGCGTGGGGAAGCGGGAGATCCCCGAGAAAACCCGCCATCCAGCGGCACCGCCCGGCACGATTGTCACTTGCGAAAGTCCGGGGGTGACCCGGCCGGGGATTGAGTCAGGTTCGCCTTGCTTGGGGGGGGGGCGAGCAGTCTAACCACTCAGCCACCGCGGCACCGTGGTTGCAGTAGAGGAAATTCTCGCTATACGTGACGGACAACATGACGACCGAGGTAATTTAACGAGACAGGTCCCTGGTTGGTCGCCCATCTCAAGGCAAACAGCAGCGTACAAGAGCTGTGTGTCAAGGTTATGGGCGTGCGTCCGCGCTTTGCACGAGTCACGTGACTGAACGTGTGTACGGCACTTGACGTACGTGACGACGGGGCACCCTCCAGGCAAAAACCACGTGACCAACACGGCGTAACCAATCCGGTCATCTCTTCGACGCCGCAGAATAGGCCAGCGTACAGAATTCAAACGATGTGGTCGGTCCCATTCCGCTGATTGCGTGAGACTCTGGAAAACGGTGCATCGTGTCTGATTGGCTACATCGCGTTGCGAAAAAAAAAAAAGCACTATTATTAGAGACCTGCGAAATTCGCATTATTAAAAATTTTAGGACAGAATGGACTGCAAGTTACTGTAGGTTTGACCCGACTTGAAGCTATTGGCCTGGAGTACGCCTGGCACGCGTAGAGCCAAATATATGAGTTTAGCGGTGGAGTGACGTGATCCAAGTACAGCGGCCAATAAAACCACGGAAAGTGCTCACTTGTTCATAAGGCAGTTGGAGTCTGTCGTGACGCCGAAAATTAACGCGAATTTGGCAGGTCTCTGTCTTCGTCTACGCTGTTCAGTGTAGTGTAGTTTAGCGTTCTGCAGAACTGTGCCGTGTAGCGACATCAGAATTCTCTGCTGGTGCATGTGTGCTAACAAAATTGAGTGCCACTGTGTTTGTGCGGTGTTTGCTGAGTGTTTGCAGCACGAACGAAATGTTAAAGGCACTGTTAGAATGCAGTTCTTCAAGTAAAGAAAATAATAAATTTGTTGGATCAAGTAACATAATATTTAATAAATCCCCTCGATTCTTTTTTTAATATGTTTGGGGCTGTGAATTTCGGGGTGAAACCACATTAATGTAATGCCTCAGCATAATGCATCAAGTTCAATTCGTATATACGTATTCTCGCGAAACGAGTTACGTTTTCGGTTAATGGTTTTAGTTTCCTTGGGTCGCAATATGGGACAGGAAAATTTCACTTTTTTAGACTACTTGTAGGCTATACTCCATGGTCCTACATATTTTCGACCCTCGGCTATCCGTCTGTTGGAAGCTGCCCCAGCGTATCCCGGTTTTACCACAGACGAGGTAGCACCAGATTCGGTGCTTGTTTCCTTGCAGGTCTGTCATTGGCTCAGGGTTCACCTGGGGGCGTGCCTAATGAACTGTGATCCATTTGCAAACACAACAGAAATGGACATGTGTTTGGCGTATAGCTTGTCTTGAAATTAATCCGCGAGATTTTCCAGCCCTCGGCCATTGCTAGAGAGACGCAAATTTCGCGGATTCATTTGGCAACAAGCTAAACTTCACAGTTTTTTGTGTACCCGAGGCTCAGGAAGTTATAAGTTATCAATTGGCTGATGATCCAGTTTTAACCCAGAGCACGGGATCCAGTCATGGTTTTTCTTGCTGATTAGTAGGGCCAGTGACTTCTCGCGTAAAAAAATCGGAGCACGTAGTAGATTTCAACACTATATACACATCTCGGCTTTTGTTGTACCTCCATTGGCTGCTGGTGCCGTGTCCGTCTTTGACCAAGCCATTCACGACTAAGTTACTCCGACACTGAACCTTCGTAATTCGTGCGCAAACGGTTAACACGGGCCAGAACATTAGTTTAGCCGATCAAAGAAGCTGGACGTCCCTACAGTGCTTTGGACTGTATCTTGTCTCGAAATCTTTTCGCGAAATATCACTGCCCCTACTGATAAGTTATTGGCTAAAATTCGTCCAGGGCGTGGCTAACAAACTGTCATCCAATTGAAAAAGTAAAATGTACATGTGTTTGAAGAATAGCTTGTCCTCAAATGAATTCGCGAAATTTCCGGGTATCTTTGTTATTGTTAGGGACATCAGAATTTCGCGATAAGACATTACATTAATTTGCTGGCCAATCAGAATCAAGGTTACTGCGTTACTGTACGTCTGTGATCCGTGGGCGGGTACCCAAGACGAGTAACACCTCGGATCATCCATTCACCAAAGTGGATCTGAGACAAAGTGTTAATGAAACACGACTGGTCGTGAAACCTTTTCGCAAAAATCGGGTGTTCCTAGTGCATTTATTTCTAAACATCCGTGAAACACTATACGTAGGGGCAGTGATATTTCGCGAAAATATTTCGAGACAAGATACAGTCCAAAGCACTGTAGGGTCGTCCAGCTTCTTTGATTGGCTAACAAATGTTCTGGCCCGTGTTAACCGCTTGCGCACGAACGAAGAAGGTTCAGTGTCGGAGTTACTTAGTCCTGAGTGGTTTGGTCAAAGACGGACCCGGCACCAGCAGCCAATGCAGGTATAACAACAGCTGAGGTGTGTATATAGTATTGAAGTCTACTGTGTGCTCCGATTTTTACGCGAAAAGTCACTGGCCCTAACTATATGGAACTATAAACGTTAGTGTTAAGTTTGAAAATGACGGGACTAACTGCGAAAACACGCCGGAATAGTTTGTACTACATCTGCTATTGAAGTATATTCGCGATTTATTTACACTTTACGAATTAAACCTTTAAAAAAACAACCCCGTGTGTGAGGTGTATTGTTGTTCCTTAAATATGGCGCATTACATAAGGGTTTTATGCTTCTCTAAACACAGAAATACATTATATTTTATTTAAGTGAACGTTCACTTAAATTGTGTCTATGGATTATATTTAAACTATAATTATTACGAATTAAAAAAAGGCATCAAATATGTGTTCTGGTAATGCCTATTCTTGTGCAAATGGTTATTAAACTGAGTGGGCACTAATTTGCTGCGTCGTCTATTTGGTGTAATCTTTTCTAGAATCCGTTAACCTTCGTTTGCATGAGACGGAGGAATATCCTGGAAGTAGAGCTTTAGCAGTGCTTCAGAAGAGTTGGAAGTAACCATGAATGGACTACCTTCTCAAATAATCGTGACGTCAGATTCGATTAAGAGAGACGCTAGGCTGTGCAGGTTTTTGCAGATCTGCGAGTTAGTGCATGCAGCTTGTGCAGTCTAGAGAAACGATCATGAAGACTGGCGCGTGAGTTACCAGGCTCTGATTGTAGAATGCCGTTCCGACATGTTGCTAGCCAGTGATGCCATTTTGCTGGCCCGCGCGGCTGAAATCCACGTTATACATTTCCGTATTCTTAAGGATTCGTCTTATCCGCTATGTTGAATTTTCCGTTCATGTACCACATCTTTCTTTTCAATTATATAAGTAAATATTTATTATTATAGCACGTTTACATTTACAAAATGCCTTCTAATGAGGGCGGCAATATTTATTCTCCCGTTTCCTGTTAATTATGATAATTTATATTGACACGTTATCTCATAATTGTTAAACTGCATTGCGAAAAACAAATTTGTCTTCATGTTATGGAAAAGTGCTGGTAAAAATTTATCCATAAGTGTTCCTAAACTAATGCTAAAATTACGGACACATTAATTTTCAAAACACGGACTTTCCGTAAATTTCACAAAACTTTCCGCGAATTCACGGAACATCTCCGTTAATTTTCTTATTAGTTTTCTATACTCCCACTAAAAAAAAAGATATAGAAAACATCTTTAACTTTCGTTTTATGTGTGTGTTCTACTGTGTATAAAAAATACATTAAACAAAGTTAAAATATTTTACACTTGAGCAAGATTTGAACCCGAATCAAGACTTGACATGCTCACAACTATATACACACTTCTACAATTGTCAAATATATTTGGGATGAATTTGGTATTTCGATGTAAAGCAACTTAAAATTAATGTATTTTAAGTGTTGCCAAATGTTTCAGGCGCCTGATGTTACTTTTTAATGTTCTAAAAAGTAGTTATTAGTGTTGTGGAAAAACTTAAATGATACATAAATGATAATTTTCTATTTACAGTGGCGATGGAATCTTCGTGTCGACTCGGCATTTTTCGTCCCCGAAACCCGGAGCTGTAGGAAATACGAGACTTTCAGTATTTCGTATTTTCGGAGATCAACTTCGTTTTTCGTCATTACGGTTTGCGTTTCCATATATTTGCTGTACAATTCCGTAAAATTACCGTAAATACACGGAACATTTTAGCAGTGTGCATGACTCAACTGATAAATTAGAAATAAAGCTGTACTAAGGAGTATAGACGCCGATCAAAATATGCGACCCTGAACAATTGAAGGAGGCCGCAGTGGTGTAGTGGTTAGACTTAATCGCCTCCTACCTAGGCGAACCGGGTTCGATTCCTGGCGTGGTCGCTCCCAGATATTCGCATGTGGGAATCGTACAGGACGATGTCTCTGGTCAGCGGTTTTTCTCGGGGATCTCCCGTTTCCCCCGCACTGCTCCATATTCGCCTCGCTTCACTCTCATCGACTCTCAAGACTTCGATGTTAAGACCCGCCCAAATATATTTACTCTTCACTCTTCACTGAACAATGAAATAAGCTAAAAACCAGTCATTTAAAATGACTACAATGCCGATCCTTAAGTATTGCGTGGTTGAGCTTATGCACATTAACAATACGGTAACGTTAAGGTGTGCCAAGTTTGACTACGTGTGGTGCAGTCTGTGGCGATACAAGCGCGATTATGTTTGTTTGTGTAGTTAAGTATGTATTTAATAACCGTTCAACATCGCGCGAGTTTTTTTTTTAGCAAACTCATTGATGCAAGGACCGAACACAAACTTATTTGCATTCCAAGCGGTTTGAAACTTCTGAAACAATTGCACCAGACCAAAGGTCATTCCTAATTACTTTTTTTCTGATTACATTGTGCATAGTTTGAATATGTGGTAGAGTGATAGAGCTAGGTGCGCAAAAACCAGTTACCGTGTACCAACATTGAACTGCTTTTCTGCAATTACTACTATCATAAACGACGTGGGCAGAATTTGAGGTTAGAACACTGGTTGGCAAATAAATTCTTTGAGATGTTTGTGTATTTCATTTAACTAGATTGCGAAATGTATTTGTTATTATCTGGCGGCGTTCTTTTAGAACTCTTAAATACAATAGCGAAACAAGAAAATATTTTTTTGTGGTTTGCATCCAACAACAATGAACATTTCATATTAGCTCCACTCGAGCAATAGTCGAGCGTGGATCTGAGAGAGTTTAACAAGAACCGTCTATCGATTAGGCTCCCGAGCTCGATACTTGAGATGTTTATCTTTGGGGACACGTAAAAGTATAAGTTTATGCAACGGAAATTACAAATGCAGAGGCGATTCTTTAACGTGTAATGAATACCTGCGCAGACATTCGACATCGTGTGGGAATTTTTAAAATGGTGCGACAGTCCGTGATTCGACGAGTTCATGCGTGTGTGGAAGCAAGATGAGGGCATCTTGAACATTTTATTGGAGCTTTTATGAGTTGGGCATATTTCTAACACTTCCTATGAGCTGCAATGTCAAACCGGCGATGTGTCATCGTTAGAGACCTGAAGAATTTGCGGATTCATTTTGGGACAAGCTAGAATTCAAAATACGTGTGTTTATAGAACCTCAGCCATTGGACCACACGGTGTTTGATAACTCCTGGTGAACGCTGACCCAATCGTCGCCTTTCACTGTGACAGCAGACAACCAATGTGCAGTTTGTATCGGCATATTTGTAGATAAGACTGTAGAGTCTAGCTTTCAGGTCATTGAACTCGCGAATTTTTCAAGTCTCTTGTCATGGTAAATGTTCTTGCAATAATAACTCAAAAACGAAGCATTTCTGGGCATACTTTCATAATGACGTTTTCCCCCTTGTTTCGGCGTGGGGAACCTACTCACGGCGTTTGCCCAAGTACTCTTCGTGCATTGGATAAAATGTTCTACAAATATATCAAGTAGTTAAGAAGGAAAATAAATTCAAGCCACTTGTCAAAGCATGTGTATATGATGCATTGAAGTAAGATTACTGACATCGTAAGGACTGAAATATTAATTCAACCAACTTCGTTTGTGAAGAAAACTATTTCAGGATATACATAGGTCTGACGCTGTCATGGGCAATGATGTATGGCTTCACAGACTAGAAGTGTCATTAAGAGAGGGGTGTTGTTTACAAGCACAAGACTGGTTTACTATTTATGACATAATTTGTTTAAAAAACACAGCTGTCATACTTTTACGACATTTAATTGTCAAAACAGGATCAATTTACAATTTGTATGTGTGTGTGTGTGTTTCGATATGCAAATATAGTTTTGAAAAATGTCGGAAATGCTAATCACTAGTCGGTTAACCTTTATAACATGTGACGTTCCTCGTTAACCTTTATCAAGCATGCGACACGTTGTTGAAAGCAGGAGCTAAACGTGACTCGGAGCGAGTTTTATGACGACAGGTAAGTAAATCTGTTTTGGATTCCAATATTCTCTCACGTTCGTCAGTCATTTTTTTTTTTATTTCCCCGGCGAGGGGACTTACGTCAGGAATCGATGCTATCTAAATTGAAACCCAATAAATTCATATGGTGCTGTTTTCTCAGAAAAATGAGGTAATACCTACGTGTTTCTTTTATTAGTGCTCAAGTCTACGTTCATTTATTTCGGAATAATTATTTATTTTTTGAAGATAAACTTGTCATTGCCTCACTAAACGTGTGGTAGGCTTATAAGGCGAGTGTAACTTGCATGTATTCTAGGGCTCTAAATTTCAATTAGTCATTTGAATCAACATAATTATTTTACTGAATATTTAGTTAATGAGATCATTAAAGATGATGGTTTATCGCGGGAAAAGTATACTGTTTGCTAGGATTCAACGTACTGTACACATGTTGGTCAATTTTATTTCCTTATTGGCTGTGAAAATATGTTATCTCAAAAATGTTTCGCGATTTGCTATTATCTCGAGGTATCATCTACGTAGTGAACGCCAGCAACTAAATTAATTCGTACAGTTTTTTTGACGTCATGAGACCGGACGAAGCTTTCATAACTCATTGGTAGGGCCAGTAACTTTTCGCCTAAAAATCGGAGCACGCAGTAGACTTCAATGCTATATACACACCTTAGCTGTTGTTATACCTCCATTGGCTGCTGGTGCCGTGTCCGTCTTTGACCAAGCCACTCAGGACTCAGTAACTCCGACACTAAACCTTCGTGATTCGTGCGCAAACGGTTAACACGGGCCAGAACATTTTTTAGGCAATCAAAGAAGCTGGGCGACCCTACAGTGCTTTGGACTGCATCGTGTCTCGAAATATTTTCGCGAAATATCACTGCCCCTACTCATTTGGTGTTTACAAAACAAATAGTTTCTCAAATTCATTGGGCCGGTGACTGGGGTTCCGTGTGTAGATGGGTCGGTAGGTAGTCGGACTTAACGTTTCCCACATGCGCGTAAATAGAGATGCGACCCCTGCCGGGAATCCAACCCAGCTCGCCTTGATGGGAGGCGTGCGCTCTGGTAGCTGTGCAACTGCTGTCGAGAGGTTGGTGTGAAGTATTGAGCGTGTCGGTGAAAAATAATTGTTATAGAAATGGTGCCTGATCTCCGCCGCCACATTTCGTGGTTCTCTGAGATGTTGTTTATCGCAGTGTTCACAGAACATTTTTTAAATATTTATGCATCGGAAATAGGGTTTGCATTTATTGCTGCCTTCATTTTAATGGAATAAATAATTACTTTATCTCTGGCGAAGGACTGAGGTGCGTTGTTGAGAACTTTTACTTGTGTAAGCATGGGCTCGTTTTCACCCTTGGGCGCAAGGCATTATTAACCAACAAGATGAAACCATTGTGTACTATCCATCATCTGCAAAAATCAGAGAAATGCAAAGATTGAATGCGTGGAAAAAGTATGATAATACATGTATGTGTTCTTAGTTGTTCACTAACGTGTCGCTTNAATGCAAAGATTGAATGCGTGGAAAAAGTATGATAATACATGTATGTGTTCTTAGTTGTTCACTAACGTGTCGCTTGAACTGTGTTGCACGAAGCATCACATACACGTTTTTCTACAAACTACAACACTATTAAATGACTTAATTTATTAAACCTTACCCTACTGCTTTTATTAAAAAAAACTTATTATTTCAGTGGTGTATAAAATTGAACGCAAGGTTCTGTTTTAAAGACAAATTGAATGAGAAAGCTCGTTACGGGGTATATGGTTCAATCTTAAATATNTGAACGCAAGGTTCTGTTTTAAAGACAAATTGAATGAGAAAGCTCGTTACGGGGTATATGGTTCAATCTTAAATATTGTGTCTGTAAGACTGACAACTATTAACGGCCGGCCGTTTTCCTTTACTCTTAAGGTGATCCCCTTTTCAATGTTTTTTTCCCCGGGTTAAAACAAACTAAACGTGGAAGCCTCGTGTAATATGGCTTGCTGCTGTTGCAGTCATCAGGGTGCACCAGAAACAACTTTTCATCTCTACTTTACATTCTTATCGATAGTTTAAACTCCATACTAAGGGTGATGATGTTTATTCGTTTCGAATACCTCTTTTTAAGTGTTTACTGTTAGTTTATATTTTTATGTTACGTTACAGTAAGTTATGAACAACTATTTACAGCCACTATGAGACACTCTCGATGGTGGTTTCCGAAGGTCCACGCTTCACTCGGCGGCCTTGGCGGCCGAGACAAAAGCGACGCCAACCATCCGGCAGCAGCAATTGCGTAAATCGCTCCGGCTTGCCTTTCAGAATCATCTGAATACGTATTTGTGCTAAGAAGTCGCGGGTTGTAATTACGAACTTTCCAAACATCTCTTCAGCGGCAGTAACCGTGAATGGCAAACCCGTCAACTGCAGTTCATTGACTGGCAGAAACTATCAGGGGTTTTTTTTTTCAAGGACGCACAGACGCGCCTCCCCTCGATTTGTAAAAATTACCGAGCATGGCGCGCTCAAGCCGGCAGTTAGCATGCATGCGTCCAGTGTGGTCTTACTTTACGAGGACCAGAACGCAGTAATCTTCACTCGTTTGATTACTGGGCTCTTTTCTTTGTAATGGATCCTTGTAGTACGCATTACTTATGTCTGGCTTTTGTGGATGTCGACCGCAGTACCAGAGGCTCGTCGTGTTACAACGCTACGGACGCCTGCAGAATGTTCGTTGTCAAGTGGCAACTCTCATTCAGAAGACGGTAGTTTCATCACTACAAGTGCTTTACCTTCCAAGAGCTCCACCGTACATACTACTATAGGGTGTTCACAGTAAAGTCAGCACTTTCGAGGCCCTATTTACTTTTTCCTTTCAGCCATTTCTTATATCCTTTAACAACCTTTTTAAGTAAACATTTCAATGTAAGTACTAAACACTGTGTGTATATTCCACCGCACTCGGAAGTTAACGTCAATATATTTATTGACTAGCCTATAGTCAGTAAGTTCGTGGACTGAACTGGTGCCCCGACTGTATGCAGCCACGCATCACGGCAACGTTTAATATTTGCATGGATTTTTAGTAAATATAACAGAAGAAAGATGAATCACAGCCTTCATGTTAACCTTACCAACAGTTTCAATTTAATACGCTTCAGCCTGTTACCCCTACGTGTATAGATTGTATACCTTACTTCCACAAGGTTAAGTTCCTTCCAAAATACGTCTTCTTCCATAGGGTCTACGATTATATGGGATTTTAGAGAGTCTGTCAATGTTCATTCTATTAGTGTTTTTTTTTATTTGCATCTATACTTTTCAATTTCTTCCGTGAACGGAAATAATAGTAGTTCTACTTTGATTTTTGTTTTATCTATTTATCACATCCTGCTTCATATCTTTAAAACTTCAATTCTGCGTTCTGAATTATTTTTGCTTGTTTCTATGAACNTATTTATCACATCCTGCTTCATATCTTTAAAACTTCAATTCTGCGTTCTGAATTATTTTTGCTTGTTTCTATGAACTCTTCACTTACATAAATTACAGCAGATATTTCTTTATAAAACTTTTACATATAGTTTTTTTTCCACCTTCTTCTGCAAAGCCCGTTTTTTGGTACGATTCATTAAATTTGTTGACTTGTTAAATTGTTCATAGTTTACTGTAATTTATAAGCAACTGTACGTTTTTTTTTTACAAAAAGACATTACTTTTATTTTTCGATAAGAAATATAAAAGTTGCAGTGAAATGTCGCCCGTTNTATTTATCACATCCTGCTTCATATCTTTAAAACTTCAATTCTGCGTTCTGAATTATTTTTGCTTGTTTCTATGAACCCTTCACTTACATAAATTATAGCAGATATTTCTTTATAAAACTTCTACATATAGTTTTTTTTCCACCTTCTTCTGCAAAGCCCGTTTTTTGGTACGATTCATTAAATTTGTTGACTTGTTAAATTGTTCATAGTTTACTGTAATTTATAAGCAACTGTACGTTTTTTTTTTACAAAAAGACATTACTTTTATTTTTCGATAAGAAATATAAAAGTTGCAGTGAAATGTCGCCCGTTGTAAGTTATTTTCAATATTCGCCAGCTCATAAACTGCAAAAAAAAATCGTCAATTAAAAATTAAGGTTATTTTGTCAGTTTGTTGACAAGTGATACTTAACACCTTTTGCAGAATTAAATAGATAGTCACTATTTCTCAGTCCTCACTACCTTCAGTTGTTATATATGATCAGTCCATACGTGCTTTTTAAAACTTCATTTGAGTAATTAGGGCTCTTCTTTGGTTTAAAACACAAAATGTTTTCCATTTGTCTACTTTATCGAAGGCTGTGATGAAATCAATCAATGTTCTGCAATTTTATTGGTTGAACTCTCTATTCTACAATTGTTCGTCTTTAGCTCACGATATTATCAATATAGCTTCGCCCTTACCAGAAGTTTGATTGTTCCTCTCTTATAATAAGTTCAGAAATTATAATTGTATTTCTTGTTAAAACTTTGAAATAATCCCCACAATTAGTGTTCAATAAACTAATTCCATGTAACTCGTGCAATTTGACTGATTTCCTCTTTCTGAAAGTAGGGAGAAATTTTGTTTTGTTTCATTACAATGGCATGCATTTACCTTTCCGACACAATTTCATAAACGCAGTGAATCTTTGTTTCGTTTAGTTCGGCAGGGAATTATTTTTACTCGCATACTTTTCTTAATATTTCTAGTTTCCAGTTTATTGCTAGTGAAATATTATAAGATCATAATTAGTTTCGGTGCAAGACGCCGATGCCACGTATTTGGACGCTAGACAGTGCAAACCTCGGTATAACGTTTTTGGGATTGGGAACCTGTAGACCACGAAGCCAGTGAAAGGAGATATAGGCGATGAACACGTCTAACACGAATACATGCGTCAGGATTGGTTGCGTGGGTAATTGACATTGCGTGTGTACACTGTTGACAGGAAGTACTGTACAGGTAGGGGCAGTGATATTTCGCTAAAAGACTTCGAGACAAGATACAGTCCAAAGCACTGTGGGATCGTCCAACTTCTTTGATTGGCTAAAAAAAATGTTTTGGCCCGTGTTAACCGTTTGCGCACGAATCACGAAGGTTCAGTGTCGGAGTTACTTAGTCCTGAGTGGCTTGGTCAAAGACGGACATGGCACCAGCAGCCAATGGAGGTATAGCAACAGCTTAGGTGTGTATATAGTATGGAAGTCTACTGTGTGCCCCGATTTTTACAGGAAAAGTCACTGGCCCTATGTACAGGACCACACCATTGACGGACCGGTGTTAACGTGTCAGCTTTTCGCACACAAGAGTTGCTCAAAGTAACGGCCACCAACCTCAACGCAAGCACGATAAAGACGTACGAAATTCTGCCGCGTTATTTCAAATATCCCATCCGTAGCGGGCACCGGTTTTCCGAAGGAAATATACCAGGGCAAGTTGTGTTCCAAAACACTTTAGCTCGGAACCACTTTCGCGACTGGATCATTTGAATTGTCACGTGTCTTACCTGCCTGCCCGCGAATCACGGACAGTCAGCATCGGAGAAGCTTAATTCTGATTGGCTCGCTCACGTTAACATACTATCTTCACTCAAAGAGACAAGACGCCAATAGCTATAGACCTGAAAAATTCGCGAGTTCAATGGCCTGCAAGCTAGACTCTACAGTCTTATGTACAAATATGCCGGTATAAACCACATTGGTTGTCTTCTGTCACAGTGGAAGGCGACGGTTGGGCCAGTGCTACCCAGGAGGTGTTAAACACCGTGTGGACCAATGGCTGAAGTTTTATTAGCACACGTGTTTTGAATTCTAGCTTGTCCCGAAATTAATCCGCGAATTTTTCTGGTCTCTACCAATAGCCGAACGAAGACTGCAAGCGTGCACATAGGATGTTGAAGCATGACTTCCGCGTGAATCTCATCGCAAAAAAAAAACAGGCGGTCATGCCGATGCGTGTTAACGCCTGTCGTCGATGCACGCGCGTACTGTGGCGATGTAGGGACGGAAGAGTCCCTTGTCGAGGATAGGTGAACCACGCACATAGCATAGGTCGCCCACATGTTCACGCCCATATCTCCTTTAGCTGCCCTTTCGAACCACACGTTCCCAATATTAAAACGTCCCGCGGCGCGGCCCCTATTCCAAGCTTCATTCTTGCAGGCTTTCACCGAAACATCCTGTATTTGCAAACTTCGCTTTTTTTCCTCGTAGTGGGTGCGAAACAACACGCCCTTGGGGAACCAAGATCGGCCACGAGCTGGTTGCTTATTTGCATAAAGAGTGCATAAACAAGTGAAACTTATAACCCCATGACGTTCAGCCAATTGAGAATTACTAATAGATACAACTTTATAGTTTCTATGAATTGAGAGCAAAACACTTCTGGGACTCCGAAACATTGCGCGGGGCTGTAATCTGAGAGAAATGACGTCTGATGATAGTTATGATACCAGTTTTAATCCTGCCGTATTTAATCATTTTTTTATTCTGCAGCGTATTTGCCACGCGCTGATGTACCCGTTACCATCCGTTGTTAAAAGCCGGCGTTTGCACTTGAAGATAAAAAAAAATTCAGGCAGTTGGCACATAAGTAATCAGTAGGGGCAGTGATATTTATAGCCAAAAGATTTCGAGACAAGATACAGTACAAAGCACTGTAGGGTCTTCCAGCTTCTTTGATTGGCTAAACAATGTTCTGGCCCGTGTTAACCGTTTGCGCACGAATCACGAAGGTTCAGTGTCGGTTTTACTTAGTCCTGAGTGGCTTGGTCAAAGACGGACACGCCACCAGCAGCCAATGGAGGTGTAACAACAGCTGAGGTGTGTGTATAGTATTGAAGTCTACTGTGAGCTCCGATTTTTACGCGAAAAGTTACTGGCCCTAGTAGTAAGTCCTTTTTCAGTGTTCTCTGATTGTCGTCCTCTTTTAACGAGTCCACTTGCCTGGCGCTTGAACTGCGTTGCATGGAGCACGAAATACACGTTTTTTTCTAAAAACTCCAAAACTATTCAACTTTCGTTCAACAGCTGATTTCAGAAAAAAAAATCAGTTTCAAACGTGGCCTGCACAGCGCGTTCAATAAGTCTCGCGCATTCAAGTCACCATTTGAGAGTTCTCCAACATAGCTAAAAACGGTATATCCAAAGCGTTTCATCTTTAAATATACACGTCAGATAAGTACGAAAATATTTAAGGCCCCTGCATTGAACCCTACTGCAGACTTTCCACCAATAAATTTTAGGGTTGCTGGTTTGAGTCCCATATACCGAGAAAAAGGTTTTTGTTGAATAAAACAAACTTTGTTTGGCGTAACCAATTTAACGGTTTGTATAGGCGCAATTAAATATCTTGCTGTTGAAAGCAAATTATGTTGTTGTTCTTATTTGGATACCCCAAACTGTAAGATTTGGTTGGCTCAACGTACATTAAACAGTTTCTGTTATAAAAAAAATAAAAATCCTGAACGAGTTTCGTACCCAGACCTTTTGGTCCCAAGCGCTACGCTCTACTGACCTCAACTAAAGGGACTGTTTAATAAAATTGGAATGTTTTTTTAAAACATACAATGCAAATATTGGACAACGACGTGAAATATTTCAAGTATTACGTCTATAATTATAGGTTTCCCGTTGGACAATTATTACGCCTCCATAAATGCATTAAAACACACTGTTGCTATCGTTATTGTCACAAAAAAAATACACAAACTCACAAGCTTTTATTTTGGGAGGACATATGTTCTAATCTAGGCCCGGCAATGCTGATTTCGCTTTTCCCTTGTTTCCAGAGATCACACCTGGCGAATGCTGCAACGTATCCGTACTACAGACCATGTTCGATTCCTTCCCCCGTTCCTGCTTTCTCTGAGCAACTTGCTCCGTCTCTATTGACCTCGCTGTCGACGAGGTGTTAGGCCCTGTCAACGTAATGCCCTAATGTCTACCTTCCTAGTCTGAGAAGAATAAGCCATATCGCAGTGTTTGGATGGTTCGATCGTACATACACCAAAGCAGAGGGAGACCGCTTATTCGTCTTCTGCGCATGTACCCAACATGGTCACGCGGTCAACAATGACGAACGAGTCTTCTTATATCTTAATTCACGAAAGATAAGAACTTTTACGTGAATAACATACTTTCGCCAATTTGAATTTAATCAAACTGCGTTTCAAATTTGTCAGAGGAAGTGTACAAACATCTGAGACCACTCGTTTTTACTAAACAACGTTCCAACATCATATCCCGTCCACGTCGTTCGCGATAGTCGTGTTGGCAGGTGAGCAGTTCAGTGTCGGGGACACGGGGACTGGTTGTGCACAGCCGGCGAGATCGCGCTGTCTCGTCATTGGTTAATGGGTTCGACGGCGCCACGGCCGTCGTTCGTCCGCGCGGGCGGGCGTCGCCGGGCGAGGCACTCGGTCGATCGGCAACGCTGCACCTCGCGATCGTCGATTGTTCTGCCGGCGACGAGGCGGCCCCTGCTACTTCCGGCGACCGCTCCCCGTCACGCGCGCGCACACGCCCCGACGTCTCGCTTCTTTGAAAGACTTAAGGCGCCCGTCTACCTGGAACTTTTTCCCACGTTTAGGCCGAGAAGCGCAGGAGCGATAAGGGCGACACTGCCACGCGCATCAAGTACGCCATCGCCGCTAAGCGCAAGGCTCTCAACTGGCATGCAGCGTTCTCGTCGTGCTGCTTGTACCTGTGCGACTTTCAGCGGTGACCATATTATTTTATTAGTGGGAAGTCTGCAGGAAGGTTCAATGCAGGGTCCTCGAGTAGTTCTGAATGCAACCGACGTGTATACTTTGAGATAAAGCGCTTTGGACAAAAAAAAACCGCTTTTATAATCCATTCACGGTTACTTCACACTTTACTGAAGCCCTGCTAAAGTTCTACTTCCAGGATATTCCTCCGCCTCGTTCAAACTAAGCTTAACTAAGTCTACAATATTACACCAAAGGACAACGCGCCGATTTCGTGCGCACTCAAGTTGTAATAACGTTTTGCATGGGAACTATTTCTTACTAGGCGCTACCAACATTCACGTTTTCTCAATGTTTTTATCCATTTTTATTATAAATTAAATATTATAATTGATTAAAAAAAATATAGGTGTAACTTTTATTTAACGAAAAATGAAGTACCTTAATTTTAACAGAGATATAAGACGCTTATGATACATGGCATATTTAGGAAATAGCTAAACACGTCTTACATGGGGTGATTTCTCAAAGGTTTGATTCACAAAGTGTGAAGAAACCGCGAATTGACTATAGCTATGGGGGCGTGCTCCGAAATGGTGTTTATGTGCACGCTGTCTTGAAAGCACTCAACGTCCCTCGTGAAGTGTGTGCCCTTTTTGTAGATCAGCTAACGGGTTCGCAAGTTTAATAGTTTCGAGTAAGAACGTGCACTTCGAACACTCTGGAAAGCGGTTCAAGTGCCGCGCAGGTAGTAGGCCTGTTAATAGTTGGTCACGCCTTCATTCATGGTGAACGAGCAGGTCAAGCAGCACGTGAAGAGCCGGAACTCCGCAGTACAACGAGAGCGAAGCACAAACACACGCACACACACGCACTGACCTTCGGACAGCGGCATTACAGCCATGGCCAATTAGAATATTCGACATTTCTTAACAGTAATTTAACAAAACACTTATCCAACGTCATCGTCATCATCATCGTCTAGCACATCATTAAATAAATCCGCTAAATATTTAGACTTGTTTTGAGTTACTGGCGTTTCAAAAACTTTAATTGGTTTTGAACGTCCAATAACAACGTATGAGCGAGTAAACCTGGTCACGTGACAGAGTTGACCAAGTTAGCTCTATCAGGCTACTTTTCGTGAACGCCGCAAGACACGGTCTGTCCCTATGTTGGGCGTGTGTGGTTCTGACGATGGGGAAGGAGAGACAGAGAGTTAGAGGAGTGAATGGGTGTGGAGAGATTTGGGCGGCTCTTAACAGCGAGGTCTTGAGAGCCGATGAGGTGTCATTGAGGTGAGTATGGAGAAGCGTCGGAATGAAAGGGCGGGGGAAACGGGTGATCCCCGAGAAAACCCGCCGACCAGCGGGATCTACCGGGATGATCCCACATGCGAAAATCCGGAGTGACCCGTCCCGGGGATTGAACCCGGTTCGCTTTGGTGGGGGGCGAGCAGGCTAACCTCTCAGCCACCGTGGCCCCGCTAAGAGATAGAAGAGAAAGAGAAAGAGAGAGAGAGAGAGACGCCACGTGTCGTCAGAATTTGTGTTTCGAACGAGGGGTACCGTCGGCACTTCCTCTGCTCTTTAACAGCTCACCACACCCCCTAATTTCCCCTGCCTCCAGTAACTTTTGACGAGCACACTTCGCCGATGGTGGCGTGTGGTGCAGTGTTGCGAGGTAAGCTGGTGCTTGCTCACTGCTGTACATTCTCGGTGCACGCAGCAGGAGCCAGTAACCACAGTACAGCCTAGGACAACTGAATGCATTCCGACCACTCACAAGCGAGTAGCAGGGGACCCATTACACGTGTCCTGTGGCGTCAGCAGCCGAGCTACGTTTTAGTTGTGGAACTGTTAACTACCAAGCAACAGTTCACCTCACGCTACTGTAAATAGAGAATGCTTAAGGCTGTTCAAGTAGCTAAAGTAGTTTATCTTAATTTTTAAAATATTTTGTGATTTTGCGATACATTATCAACAACTATTTGATAAAAATTCCGAATCAGTTTTTATATAACTGTCGTACTTTTTTTTTCTTGTATAATTAGCCTTCTAACTTAAAAATGTGTGCCAAACAAATCTGAAAAATTTATACGAGCACATTGTTTGATTTAAGCTAAAGTGTTTTTTTGAAAATTTGGGAAAGCCACAAAGAAATTTCTATAGAGTATGACTTTTTTTCTCCTGCAATTAAAGTTTGACTTCTGGTTATTATGGATTTAATTTTTATTGTAAAACTTAAAATAAAATGATGGCCGAATCACTGGAATAAAATCCATCAAATTTCTTCGTCTTATTCTAATAACATTAACAAGTGATTTGAAAGGTAGCCAAACATGAAAATTATGTAAAAAATTTAAGTTTGAATGTCAATTCATATTAATTATAAATTCCTGTATTTTCTGTCATTAATTTTTGTTAATTAATTTTCCGTTGTTCTTTATACTTTTATCAACATATTATTTGATGTAATAAAACAGAATTACAAAAATTTATAAAAATACAGAAAATTATTTTTAGCACTTGAATACGCTTGAGGACCCTAGATAGTTGTCACGTGTGTCTCATTGTAAACAATTGTGCATATTATAACTTTTTAATCTATGGAGTATTTCAATGTAAATCTTTCTCAGGGCAGAAATGAAAGTTGATATTTTTATGACAGTTTATAAATGAAGCGTGCATTTCCAAAACGTTGTAAATGCCAAAAATGAAATATTGTAGGAAGGAAGAAAAACACATTTCCATGGTAACATGTTTATTGATGAAGAATAAACATTTACATTTTATTGCTTGTAATGTTTAAAACATGTCTGTTGTTTTTAAAATAGCTATTTTAATTAGCTTTAGTAAAAGAATCAAAATTAAACGTTAATGCAATTCCAATACGTTGTAAATGCTATGCAAGTCTCTAAAAGGCACTCTTGGGAAAGTTCATTGCCCGTCGTCATTTTCTTGAACTAGGTCAAGTTGGGTTTCTTCTAGCATATCTTGAAAGTAAGTTTTTACTTCAGGTTGTAGATAAGGCAACATTTTTCTTATGTCCGCTTTTTTCTTCTCTGGTACACCAAATCGCGTTCGGTTTCGAGGCAAATCAATGTTTTTAAAATCTCTTATAGTTACACCTTTGTTCAAGATGTTTATAGCTGTACCCCATTCCGTCAATTCACCAAACGTTGTGGCCACATTTACTGTACCAAAATCTGCGGCTGTTAGTCGAAGCTTGGTTGAAGATGAGATTCCCAGCTTCTTAGTGTTAAGAAATTTCTGGGCTACAACTTTAAAATCAAAGAACTCTTCTTCAATCATACA
>NQII01000837.1:311856-340676 GCA_002778355.1 Clitarchus hookeri | reverse complement strand
ACCTCAGAAGGAAGAGTTTTACTAGGATTTGTTTTTCCTGTTTTTGGTGATTTGTACTCCTCGCCAGAATTTCTTGATCTCTTTGTCTTGTTTTTACTCCAGTTATCTGGACATTTCTTCTTTTTCTTAGGCTTCGAAACTGTTGCAGTGTTATTCGAACTCATTTTACTATTATAATAATGATAAAAGTAAACAATATCTGCAAATAAGTCACCAAACGTTCAACATAACCTCTAACTGTAAGACCGAATCACACTGACACAATGAAGGAAGGCGTAGCACATAGTTGCACCATGGTCGTTACAACGTTTTGACTTGCACTCCTACTTGTAGTTCAGTTTTCCCCCACTAGTGGCAGCACTATCCAAACAAGCTGCATTGCTATCGAAAGATATGGCATTTACAACGTGATTTTGTATGAAAACTGATATTTCACACTTTTGGCATTTACAACGTTTTGGAAATGCACGCTTCAAATGTGGTTATTGAAATGTAAATTTGGTCGTAGAAAGTTACCAAAGTCAGCAAAAATCGCTGTAGGTAGCCCTCTGATTACGATCTGAATTCTTATGCAAAACAGTGTTTTAAATTATGTCGACAAAGCCGTATCTTTTATAAACAGATTGCTGTATTGAAACCCTGAAGTCGCCGCTTAAAGATCCGAGGGAAGAGAACAAATGCGAAGTTTGTTTACGCTATTTTCTATTGGCCATAATGCAGCATTGTGACGCATATATACAATATTTTTAAAAAACTTTTGAAAATGAGCATTGAAGCGTAATGGATCTATAATTAGCAGGGCTATAAGTTTTCTAACTACAAATTTTCGAAATTGGTATAAACTATTGACGTTTTTCAAATATCAGGAAAGATACCAATTTGCGAGCTAAAGATAACGATATGTGTAAATACTGGAGTTGAAATATTTGCACATACTATAATGACAAAATTAGGTATATTTTGGTCCCATGAATTTTCTCGATCTGTCTTTTTAGGTCCCAAAGAACAAGATAGCGTTAGATTTCTGGTACTGTTAAATAATTAGAAAAATGTGGAACATTAGATAATTTAATAACAGATTATAACATGTGACATAATGATTTCGCATTTTATGGTTAGACATATATGTTAAACTTCTAAATTATGTATGTTATGTTCTTTGCTGCTATTAAATTACTGTTAAATCTACACGCCTTACAGGACTTTCAGACAATAGAAGCCATTTATTATTCTACCCCCAAAAACCTCAAATATAAAGTCAAAACCGGAAATAACTTTTGACGAAAACGACAGATATTGAAAGATATCTAGTATACTAACAGTGTAGGGCTCTGGAGGACAGCTTTATAGTAGAATATAAAGCAAAATAATAGCGAGCATACAGTGTCCAACAGGGCTGGCGTAATTGCAACGTTGGATACAGGTTTTCTTGAATGACTTGAAATTTAAACAAACGCCAGTGAATTAAATAAGTGGTCGTTAAAATGTTTTTAAACGTATAGTCCATTCTCAGTTAGGTACTTCCAACTTTCCTGAAGTCCAGCTTAAGTTCTACTTTCACTCTATTCCTACGTCTCACGCAAACAAGGCTCAACTAAGTCTATAAAATTACACCAAACTTTATTTGTGCGCTCTCAGTATAATGAAATTAATCTTCATTACTATTCCTCACTAGGCATTACCAACACATGTATTTTCTTTTTTTTATTCATGTTAAATATATATTAAATATTATTATTTATTAACAAAATATAAATAAACATTCAATTTAATAAAATGTCAGATACCTGTAGGTTAAAAGAAGTATCAAACGCTTGTGATACATAACATACTAAGGAAACAGAGGTTTGATTCAAAGAAGTGTGAAGATACCGCGAACAGTTTTTTCAAGTTTATATCAATTCGCAGTGTTATTTGACTTAGCTATGCATGCAATAACACCTTAAATTTTACACCTGGTCGGGAAAGGATAGTAAGTAGGGAGAATAAAATAAACAAGATATTCCAAAACGCACAGTTATGGAGGTTATTTTTATTGCAGAACGGATATCTGAACATAATTATTTTCCTTCTCATCCTTCGGTTACGCAGTGTACGAAACGTCGGCCGAAGTACAGTTACGGCAGTCACGAAGAAGAGAGCTTCTGGTATTAAATTGTGGTAAAAACACGAAGACAAAAAAGGATGCAAATTTTACGGCTGTTAAAAACCACAACCGTAGCAAAAACAGGTTGTGTGTGTGTTATTGAAGGGGAAGGAAGGAAGGGGGGGGGGAGAAAGGTCGGGTCATGAACCGCATTTTAGCAATTCCCGAGCAAGAAGCGTGGCGAATAAAAAACGCAGGTATAGTTACTCGAGGTGAGGAGGCGAGGAGTCTACTCTCCCAACAAGACGCTCTTGAAGAAGTACACACTTCAGGCCAACACACTGACGTTACTCGTATCCGAGAGGAAGAGGCAAGAAGGGAGGTGGAAATATATCACCTACAAAATTTTTACTGTAGAATTCCACGTAATGGATAGGGGCAGTGATATTTCGGGAAAAGATTCCGAGACAAGATACTGTCCAAAGCACTGTAGGGTCATCCAGCTTCTTTAATTGGCTAAAAAAATGTTCCGGCCCGTGTTAACCGTTTGCGCACGAATCACGAAGGTTCAGTGTAGGAGTTACTTAGTCCTGAGTGGCTTGGTCAAAGACAGACACGGCACCAGCAGCCAATGGAGGTATAACAAAAGCTGAGGTGTGTATATAGTATTGAAGTCTACTTTGTGCTCCAATTTTTCCGCGAAACGTCACTGGCCCTAGTAATGGAGCACACACATTTACTACAGCACACGTGAAAAATTCGCTGCTCCATATTGCGCTACAAACTATACTTAAAATTCTTGTACGTTTGTTTTACTCTTGCAGTAGGCCTATGACTTTTTCATTATATGTCTTTTGGAGGACTTGGGCAATAATAAACAAAAAAAAGCAAGTCCAAATCAGGACTTCCGCTGTAGCAGCAAAAAGCCCAATGAGTTGCTGAGATTAGCTCAATTTTACCAAAGCATTGGAAAACAGTTTGGCAGAATTACATTTCACATCAATTTGTGGTAAAGAAATAAGATTGGTAATTTCGAAAATATACGTTTTCCTTCCCAGCCACTCGTTACAATTTTCATACGAACGTAAACTGAAAAATAGTATAATGGTATTAGTGAAAACATCAAATCTGAATTGTAGTTTCCGGTTCTCTCGAAACCAGAAGTTGACGTTGAGACGAAAGGAAAAGGGCCTAATATAAATCTTTATCTTAAAGGAAATTTATCGTTTTATGAGAGGGAGAAAAACCTTGATAACAAGATCCCACTATTCGAAAGGATTTCAAAATGTAATTTATTAATTTTTTCCGGGCATGTAGTCTAAGGTTTTAGAATTTTTTATCAATAACTGGCAAGACAAAGCATAAACAATGATTTTACGAACTTCCGTAATATGTATCAGCTTCGTTATCGTAGTTTTCTGGCAATGTTAGCGATAAGAGGTATAGTCTGTTCACGATATAATAAGCTATTAAAAAAAANCGTTATCGTAGTTTTCTGGCAATGTTAGCGATAAGAGGTATAGTCTGTTCACGATATAATAAGCTATTAAAAAAAAATTGGGGGAATAAATATCGCCTTTAATTACACAGGACCGACAAATTTCGGCAGGTGATTCGTCATCAGANAAAAAAAATTGGGGGAATAAATATCGCCTTTAATTACACAGGACCGACAAATTTCGGCAGGTGATTCGTCATCAGATAGTAAGTCGTGTGTGTGTGTTGTACACACACACACACACACACACACACACGTGTCCTACAGCCTAAGTATATTCCAGAATAATGGTGAAACCACTCTTGAAAGTGTAGCTGAAGGTGAAGTTTATTGCTAGTAACACGGTAAGAGAGAAAGAATGAGTTATTTAACGACGATGTAAAAACCACAAGAAATTCTCAATTGTAAAATAGTTGGTGCGTCAGCAGCAACCAATAATAGCGTTGCCCAGGGACAGGCGATGTTCTAATTGGCGCTACCTTCTGCACAGCAAAAAAAGTCTGTATTCGTATAAGGTATTCTTCGGCAACTGGGTGTCAAATATATTTTTTGTAGCACTGCTAATAATTTAGACTAAATTTCTCGATATCCTAGCGGGGAACGTGTGAAACTAATATTGAGTTCTAACTAGCAAGTGATGTAGACTTAAAATTTATTATAAGTATTGAGCTTCGTTAAGAGTTTTGTGTGTTTCTAAAATAACGTGTTTTAAATATATGATATTATATTTTCAGTGTTACAAGAAAACCGTTGGCAACTAATTTCGAAAGAATTTTTTTGTAACAAGCGCAGGAAATATTTCACTGTGTGGACATTCACAGCACCGACCGAGGTTTAAACTACCCCCGCAGCAAGTCAGACGTGAACGTCAATACTCGGGATGATGTGTTAGGCCCCCCGCCTTCCTAGTACATTTTTCCTCGCTCGAGGCCGAGAAGCGCGAAAGCGATAAGGGCGAAACTCCCATGTGCGCCATCGCCGCTGCGTGCGCAAACTGTTAACACGGGCCAGAACATTTGTTAGCCAATCAAAGAAGCTGGACGACCCTACAGTGCTTTGAACTGTATCTTGTCTATAAATATATATTTTTGCGAAATATCACTGCCCCTACACCTATGAGACTTTCAGCGGTGACACTATTATTTTTATTGGTGGGAAGTTTGTAGAAAGGTCTCGTGCACGGCCTTTGAATACATTTGTGTGTATATGACGCGTATATTTTAAGACAGAGCACTTAGAAAGATCAGCTTTTTTTTAACAGTTTATGAGTGCTGTGAAGTGGTGTTTATAATGTGCGTGGCGCGTCTTTGACGCACCCTACAGCCCTCGTCTGATGTGTGCGTTCTGTTCGTAGATCAGCGTATTGCACGCACTTTTTAATTAGCTTCTTGGGAAAACGTGCGTTTCAAACGCACTGCAACGCAGTACAACTGCCAAGGTAGGCGGGAGCCTTAATGCTGTTGCCTGGTTAAGAATTTGGAATAGGAAAACTTATAATTTAAATTCTGTTATTTGAAGCCAGTTTTAAATATATGAACTTGAAGCAAATACCTGAGTGTGAGAAATGATATCCTCAAGCTCTGTATCGAGGCAAATATAACCATAATTTTCTATTTAATTGTTAGGCATTCTGATCTTTCCAGGAGACAGGCTGTACATTAATGTTAAAGTCTTCAGTAGAAAAGAAGCAAGTTTTTTTTCTGCTCAAAAAAGTCCTGGGTGGGGTATCTTTCTATCTTTAACAGGAACGCCAAAAAAAAATCGAATTAATTGCCCATTAATTTTTCGTTCCGGATGTTGCAAAAGAGAATATTTTTGGTCTGAAGTGTACCTAATAATTCCTTGTAATAATTTACATGATTGAACATACATAAAGAGTTTATATTGGTCTACGGCATCAGCGGTAACCAAAAATAACATTTTGGTGAACGAGCAGCAACCAATAGCATTCACCAAGGAAAAAAATACGCTGTCCTTATTGGTGCTAGCTTCAGACGTTGTATAGCACCGACCACGACTTCACCTGTTTTGCAACACGTCATACGCGAACGAGTGTACTCTGGATAATACGTTAAAGGGTTAACGTGTATTTCCCTACGCCAAATTATCAACCAGGCGACAGTCTTAAGTGGTTGAAGCGCCCTGGGCCGTCCAGGTCTCCTGAACGTAACGAACTGGTCGCGCACTGCACAGGTGGTGGCGTATGATCTCGAAAACGATGACGAGGATCGCTCCCCGAGTTTGGAAGTACCGTTCCAACTCCTCCGTCGAAGGTGCCTGCCACCTGTCCGTCAGGCGTGCGGGCGATGGTTTGTTTCCTTGTTCGGGTGTTTACATAACGAGTGCTGAGCACTTGAGGCGGTTCGGATGCTGGGGGAGGGGGTGGGGGAGTGGAGGGAATCACGCTGCTGACCTTGAACATTCCGAGCGAGCTACCCGGATCACGCGAGCCCGAGTCAACGTGGAGAGACCTCAACGCCGAGTTGACCTTTGAACTCTCGCGGTTGCTTGGCGAATGGCGATCGAGGCAGGTCGGGTTCCGACCGGAACGCATTACTGACACTTTGAGGTAGGCGAGCGTTTATTGGCGATAAAAAATTTATTAGATGTAGCAAAATGGGAAGTTTATTTCTCCACGACTATTTGAAGACCTCAGAGAGGCAACTGTTTTCATTGCCCCGTATATTTCTTCAGCAACAATTTACTTTCCGAGATCTTTCCTACAGCGAGTAGTGTCCGTTCCATCTTCGATTTTACTTACAAACCTTCGTAATGAAAATTTATGAACAGTTATAAGAAATAAAAGCTAGATATGACATAGAAGACTACTTAGTTTTTTTTTAATTTGTACATTTTCACTTGTATCTGTCTGTATTTTCCCATATGGAATTGACATTATTATATAATGAGGCAATATTCAGTTATGGTTGCATCGTGTGAAACGAATCTCGTACGAAAAATAAGTTGGATCTCGAAATACTTATTACAATTATTCCTATGCTTTGACTATCTTGGTTTATCAATATTGACTCCGAAAATTTAGAAATGGAAGAAAATACGTAAATCCAATATGGCAAGGATACTTCCGTCTTGAGTTGCATGGTTTACAAATATAATGAAAGTTATTAGTATTTTTGGCAGCTTGGGGACCTGATTCATTGGTTTTATATTGGCCATAACAATGCGCTATATAGTGTGCACTTTTATTTACTACTTTTCTGTTTTCTACATTTCATCAACTATTACAAGTGTGTCTTCTTTCTCTACAAGTTATATGCAAGCTATACAGCTGTTTTTTTTTTATGGCACCACAAGTAATTACTCTATATTAAACGACATTGATAACTGGAAGAAAACGAAAATGTGAATGATGTTACTACGGTTAGGTAGGGTAAACACGTCTTAACGGAGGTTGGCGCTATAGTTCATTTCATATAAGAAGGCCATATTCTGACAGTCAGTGAGTGGCAAATTTATGTATTCAAAACAAACAACGTGCCATTTACAAAATCCTGTATCAGCTGATGCACAAACGAACAAAAGTTTATATGACGTTGGTTATTCTGAGTGCATTGCTGACGCACATTAGAACAGCTGAAAATACGCGTGATAAGAAAGAGTTCCAAGGTTAATTAATTCATTATATTTTACGTGGTCATAAAACAGCAGTTTTTAGTGTTACAAACTAAACTTCTTGATAAAGTAGTAATGTATAGATGTTCGAAATGAAATGCACATTAAAACGATCCGTATCCAAATGTAACGAAACATCCTAACCTTTTTCACGTATCCTGACTCTCCAACCATGTACTGCCATCTTGTGAGATACAGGCGCGCCATCTGTTACAATATGCCCTTTCACGCTATCTTCTATCCATATCCAGAACTACACCCAAGTACAGATTATAGTTTTTTTGTTCAAAATAACGTATTTACGTGCATATACAAATGGTTTTATTTTCCAGCGAACTCTTTATAAGTTTTAAAGTAACATATATTTCGTGTACAGAGTTTACGAACGACCCTACACGTCCACCTAGCTCCGTTTACGAATGCAGCGCCACCCAAGAAGTTCACCAATTGCCACACGTAGCAGCACCTCCTGGACGCGCTGACTCGCTGCATCAAAGCCTATACTTGACACACCAGTTGATGGCGAATGGATACATAAACGAAAAGGCGCGGCGATCCACAACTGTTAACCATGTGGCCTTCTTATGTGGTACATACACTATATAACTGGAGCTGGCTGTCATATTATATGGGCAGACCTGTCGCTCCAGCCAGCATGAACGTCGATGGAGGACGTCAAACCGTTTATTATTCCCAGACATACTTTTGAATGCGCCGAGGGCAAAAATCTGGCATTATGGTGTTTTGAGATCTTTAGAGCCACAGCCGTCAAGAAATTGACCCCAAGAAGGCTTATTAACATGAGCAACAGAACTTGGCGGCACATTCAAGTATGCAGAGACGACCATGCGAGAGACGACCATGCAAGTACACAAATGGATGTCTTGAATTCCTAAGAGATATGGCCCAGCTTCAGTGATATGATACGGACTTTCAACGATAATCTCAAAAATACAGTGCGCACAGCCTCCGAGAAAGTGACCTCGAGGATGTTTATTAACGTGGACAACAGATATTGGCGGCACATTCAGCTATTCAGAGACCATGGAGAGAAACAAGCGAATGTTTTGCATTCGTGAGTAGTATGATACAGCTTTTGTGATACATTCTTACATGCGAACTTATTTTGCTAGATGTAGGTGCTTACAAGTAGGGCCATGTATTCGCGAAAATATTTATGGCTCATGCCATGCTTCAATGTCCTACGTCCATAACCACTACTTCCTTTGGTTACTGGCCGCGTGTCTACGTGAGAAGACATGTTATTATTTGACTGGGCCGATCAGAATAATGTACTCCTATACCGAATGTCCATGATTCGCGGACATACACTTGAGGAATGTGACATTTAAAGTAATCCAACCACGAAAGTGCATATGAACTTAAGTGTTTCGAAAAACACGGGCCCCTACTTATAAGTAGAGACCTGAAAAATTCGCGCGTTCAATGACCTGCAGGCTAGACTCTACAGCCTTATGTACAAATATACCGATATCAACTCAGCGTTGGTTATCTGCTGTCACAGTAGAAGACGACGATTGGGCCAGCGTTCCCCAGGAGGTGTCAAACAACGTGTGGACCAATGGCTAAGGTTATATAAACACGCGTGTTTTGAATTCTAGCTTGTCCCAAAATGAATCCGCGAATCTTTCAGGTCTCTACTTATAAATAGGGACACTCGAATTCCGTGAAAATATTTGACGACCAGTTGTATTTCATAACACTTTAGCTCACATCCACTTTCTTTATTGGATGATTTATGTGCTACCTGTCTTAGGTGTCTGCTCGCGAATCACAGACACACACTACATGAGTAAACTAATTTTCATTGGCCAGCTAAGTAAGATAATGTTTTCTCACTAAGACACGTGACCGGTAAGGAAAATAAAACTATTGATAGACGTATAGGGTATTAAAATCTAACATGCGCGGAAATATTTTCGCGAAATTCGGGTGTCCCTATTTGTAAGGGTATACGGGCTTTGTGAGCATACTGTATATCCTTGAGCTTTGCTTTTATCTAGTTCAACAGAACGTAATTAAATAATTAAAAAGTAATCTTTGAGTCATTGAGATCGAATCGTCGCATATTGCTCGTCTAGAACACACCCTGAACCTACTAACCTCTTATGTTCTCTTTTGCCTATTGAGTGACTCAGATCAAGTTTAACTTCGTCGTATTGCGAAATATATGTAGTGTGTTCACCATTTGAAATCAACCTTTGAAAAACGAATGTCCGAGTGAAGAGATTTGGGTGGCTCTTAGCATCGTGGTCTTGAGAGCCGATGCAGGTGAAGCGAGGTGAGCATGGAGCAGCGCCATAATGAAGGGGCGGGGGATAGGGAGATCCTCGAGAAAACCCGCCGACCAGCGGCATCGCCCGCCACGATTCCCACATGCGAATATCCGGAGTGTCCCGGCCCGGGATTGAACCGGGTTCGCGTTAGTGGGAGGCGAGCAGGCTAACCGCTCAGCCACCGCGGCCCGTTTTGAAAATTGTCACTGCCCCTACCTGCATATATTTCAAAGGGCACTGTGAGTGGAGTGCGCCAAGTAAAGTTGAAAACTACGGAAGGATGGTTATTCCATTTCTTAACTCTGAATTAAAAGTATTAGTTAGTTTTATGTATACTTAAATTATTTATTTTTCTTTATGTTTTCTTTAATGCATATTAGTGTAATAACAATCAAATTTGTAAAAGATTTACTTTTTAATAATTTTTACAATTTCTCTTGACAGGCGCATGAATAAAGTGATCAGGTCCGCGGCAATGTTAATTTTACATATGGCGGAAGAGTATACAATATGCACACAAGTAGATCTTAAGAAAGGCTTTCACAATTGCTCTTGTTTACCACCGAAAATATTCAACATAGACATCGCTTGTACCGAGAGTTCAAAAAACGACACCGTGCTCTTTCGCAGCCGGTACGAACCCCGTAGTCAGCTTTCGCATTAACTGTTTGCTATTAGACCTAATGGTTGTACATTAGCGAAACGTTTCATGCGGATTACGAGTCACTGGCGTCCGTCAACACGCATTTATACTTGCAGAAATAATAATTTCAAACAATAAGTAACTTCCGTTCTTGGCCGGTCTTGAGGACAACGGTCGGGGGGAGGGGGAGTTAGATAGCAAAATAAAAGGCGTCATCTGGAACGTCGTTTGAAAAAAAAGAAACGAACGATTTATATTACTGACCGACCGGATTCATAGTGGCGTAGCGGATTATTTCAGGAGTGCGCAATGTATCGAATACTTAACGTAACTACAGGTTGTTCCGAAAAGAAAATATCAACCGCCCGCGTCGACCGGAAATCCATATTTCGGTGCATTGGATCCTGGATTCTGGTATGGCGTCGTGTACCGTGTAGTTTCTGTTTATAGACCCGAGTTTAGCTTTGTTTTAGTTTGTAAGCCGGCCTCCTGGTTAATGAACTGGCGTAAATATGCAACGAATAATAATCAGGGGTTGAAAATCTTGACGAATTCTTGTAAGGAGAATCCGAAACTTAAACATTCACGTGCATACGATTTATTTTGCAAATGGATCACAGAAGTTAGATCTGACCTAGAAGACTATGAGTATGCTGTAAACATATAAGCAAACAAAGACGGCCTCCCGAGCAGCAGAATAGGCATATAAAGGATGATTATAAAATCATGGGACAAACATTGAGGGATGGTAGAGCTCACTAAAATAAACTATTATTGTATAGGGATATATGGGCGGAAGTGACGCGTCGAGGCACAAACACAAAAAAATAACACATTAACGGAAACTAAAAATGTTCATTAGCAGCATACTTAACGAATGATTCCGCACAGAAAATGTTAAAACAGTTGCTGGAAATGCATCCACCAACAGTCACGCATGCTTGGCGACCTCTACATCTGGCGTGATTGGCTGACAATGGTGGCGTGCGTGAAATACCCGGCGTATTTGAATCTGTTCGCCAATTACTCCACCGACGCTACCAAGCTTGCATTACTGTCGGTGGTAGCAATATTGAGCAATTATTATAAACATTGCTGTAAAAAGGCATTTAGCGGCGACGTTGTAAATAAGCAATGTGTAGCATTTCATGTGTTATTTTTGTGTTGGTGNTATAAACATTGCTGTAAAAAGGCATTTAGCGGCGACGTTGTAAATAAACAATGTGTTGCATTTAATGTGTTATTTTTTTGTGTTTGTGGCCTCAACGCGTCACTTCCGCCCATATATTCCTATACAATAATAGTTTATTTTAGTGAGCTCTACCACCCCTCAATGTTTGTCCCATAAATTTTGAATCAACCTGTATATACAGAAGTCAGATGGCGTGGCGGTTCCTTTGATACGTGCGTACCTGTACGCTGGTTGGATACGCGAACCTCTGGAAACGGAGCTTCGTGCCTGACGGGCAAATGCGTGCTGCGAAAGAATCCCGCATCGGTTTCGCTGCCGCCTTGGCGAGTAAGTTACCAGATGCTGTTAGGAAAACGGCAAGCCGCCATGTTGCTGGCCAGTGCCACCATTTTTCTGGCGCGTGCTGTAATGGCTTGCGTGTGTTTCACTAAAGTATTCTAAACTATTCTGCGCCCGGACTGCAGGCTTGCTCGAGAAACATGCTATAAGCTGTTCACGGTAAAGTGAGCTTTTTTAAGATGAGACTCTAGTTGCTTTTTTTTTTTTCCTTCCTGCCAAATTTCATCTTTTCCACCAATTTTTAAATTAAATTTTGCCATGTTGGTAATAAAGAATGTGTGTATATTTATACCACCGCACTCGAAAGTTAATGTCTAAGGCTACTATAAAATATATTTATTGGTTACTGGTTCAAATGAGAGGGCCTTAAAAATTACTCACTTAACCGTGAATAGCATATATATACTTTTCGTGGTTTCTTCACACTTTTTTAATGAAACCTTTGAAAAATCACTTATGTTTGGCTCTTTCCTAAATATGTCACGCATTCGAAGCGTTTTATGCATGTTGAGATAAAAGTACCTTATTATTAGTCATATTTAACTTTTACTTATATTCTATTTACAGATTATAATATTTCACACATAATTAATGTGAATAAAAACAGGGATTAAATAGATGTGTTGGTAACGCCTAGTAAAAAGTAATTCTTGTGAAAAATAATATTACGTTGTGCGCGCACGAATCCTGTGCGTTGTCCCTGTGGTGTAAATTTATATTCTTGGTAAGACTTTACTTATGTGAGGCGGAGGAATATCCTGGAAGTAGAACTTTAGCAGGGCTTAAGTTGGAAGTAACCATGAATAGTCGTTATTGAATCGAGCAGCACTATAAATAACTCATGAAAGTAGAGCCCATCTTACAGGTCACTAAATTCAAAATTTTTCTTTCCCCGGAATTTACGCTGATTGCGTAAACAATTAACTCTGTGCCACTTAAATCGTTTGTATTTATGTAAATGACTTGTCATTCTGCTGGAGCTCGTTAAAATGCAATTATTCCAAGTTTTCTGTATGTGTTGAGTTCGTTAATCACCTTGCATGGGAGTCGCACTGCTGCAATTAAAATAATTCAATCACTGGTATGTAGACAGCTAATTAATCTGTAACTTGAGAAAGATTAAATCGATGAAATGCTTTACAGGGTACATTGAAACTTGCCCAACAGGTTAAAGTAACCTTCATGTGGTATGACGACCAAGAAATGACACAAACGGTGTAGTTATACTTACTGCAAGCTTTTGCGAAATTAGTTCAATCTGCTTTCTCTTTCTGTATCCACTCAGCGTACGGTGACTGACAGACTAACAACCTGCGTCTTACTGCGGTAGCTAATGTATCAACGTTAGAGGATCTGTCATGGATTTGTTGAAATTAAAACCTAAGAAATTACGCGGCAAACCTAGTATAGTCTGTTCGCTGTTTGTTCACACTTCTTGAATCAAACCTTCAAAACATTACCTCGCGTACGACATATTTGGCCATTTCCTAACTGTCCCATTTATCACAAGCATTTTACACTTTTGTAAATATGAGGTATATCATTTTTGGTTAAATTGAACTTTTATTTATACTTAATAAATACATAATACTATTTAATTAATAATTAATATGAATTAAAACAGTGCTAAAATAAGTGTGTTGGTAATGATTAGTAAGATATAGTTATAAGGCAAAATATTGTGCCGCAGCGCATATACTAATGCAAAGACGATGTCACTTTCAAGCTCTGCAATTTCACAATATTTTACAATTTAGCAGCACCTTAGGATTAAACATATACATTAAACATTTACAAAAAATATGATATGTAAAATTCTAAACGCCAAAGGCTCAAAATGCAAAAAAAAAAAAAATAGATTAAAATACTTATACAAATATATTAAATTGCTCTTTCGAAGTATTGCATAGCTAAAAGTACAATAAATATTTGACTGGAAAACAAGCCAATTAGTGTAAAACGTTTCAGAAATATCAAAGTAACTCTGTTGACTAGAAATACTTTAAACACTCATACAAAAAGATTAATTTGCTTATTCAAAAGTTACTACAAAATACGCAATAAATATTTAATTTAAAAAACGAGCAGAGTAAAGTAAAAACGTTTCTAAAATACAAATAGTTACTTTGATGACTAGATAAATTCAAGGTATTTAGTGGGGCAATTTCATTAAAGGAAGTCAGCACTTCAGGCCCAGTAAAGTCTCCTTTACGTGAAAATACAAATTAAATAAGTCGTGGTAGTGACAATTCAACTTTAAGAAAATGTTTGGGCAGCAGACAAATACTATGTACAACACGTAAAGCAACTGGAACTATACAGAGAAGCAAGTCATTAGTTAGGCGTACAATTTAGGCAGGCGTACAAAACCAGAATTTATAAATAACGTAACTCACTGCAAAGCCCAAGACAAACACAATACTACGCCACGCAATTATTTAAAAAACACTAAACTGACCCACAAATGAAAAGCTGCGACCACAATTCACCGTTATACAAGCTCCAGCATAATCACGCGCTCACGCAACTACATTATTCAAACGGCGTCTCATAGCGCCCGCGTACAAGGACGGGTAAACTGGCAATTTTAGCTCATAGGAACGATTTAAATTAGCTCTAGCAGGCGTCAACCCGGAGATCTTCTTCACGGGAGTAGAATGAGGCGTAGAAAGAAAGCTGCACAAGGCATGTACCAACTTATATAAACTAGCCCCTGAATTTAAAAAAGCTGAAGTACAAGGAGGGGTAATCAAGGGAAGGAAATGAGGGGAGAAAACACGAGGGGAGCCGAGTCGGCCAAAGAGCAGGCCGCCTTACAGAGGAGCGAATCCAAAAACGATGCGCGTGGCGGCGCCACCGTCGCAATATTATTACACCGAGGGCGCGTGTATATGGTGCGTTGTCTTTCTGGCGTAATTTTCGAGACCAAGTTAAAGCTTTGTATGCACGAGGCGGAGGAATATCCTAGAAGAAGAACTTAAGCAGGGCTTCAGAAAATTTGGAAGTTACCGTGAATTGACTACGTGTATATGCTGTTCACAGTAACGTGAGCTCTTTTGAAACCAAATTTTGAAATAAATCTCTGCCTATTATTGACGGCTCACGGTTAACTGAGGAAACACCCCCCCCCCCTTTTTTTTGTTTACCTATTCAGTGGTATATAAACTATATAATTATGTACTGGCATATTATGGAGGCTCCTTTGCAAGTAAATGAAGATCCACCTATTTACTGGCGTATTTTTGGGTATCCCTTGCAAGTACCTGAAGATCATGCATTGTACTGGCCTATTGTGGAGGCTCCTCAGGATGTATCTGAATATCCACCAATCTACTGTAATATCGTGAAGTCTCTGCTGCATGTGCCTGCAGGTCCACCCATGTACTGGGCTATTATGTAGGCTGCTCGGCAGGGACCCGAATATCCACCTATTTATTGGACTATTTCGTAAACACATTCAGTTGTTTCAAGTTAATTTGTGACTTTGATATCGTGGCTTTAAACGATTCTTTGGGGCCTATACCATAAATCCTACAAATCCGCGTGCCTACAAGTTGTTGACTCGCAGCAGCAAGTGACGTAACACAAGCTGAGAGACGAGACCTGTAAAAATTCACACTGATTCTAGAATTTTAGATGGATTATACAAGACAAGTTAACCTTCGTGGTTTCGCAAAACACGATTATTTTGGTTGGTGATTTTGTTTTGTTTTTGATCCGGGTGCTACAGGTAAACAGTTTGCGAAAATAAAAGTGCAACAATAAACCAAGTAACAGCAAGAAAAATTCCGTATGAAAACGTGAGAGAAAAATATGTACCATGTGATTGTATTTTTCAGTATCACGAAAGAAACAAAGTTTTTGAAAGCCACGAAATTATTTCTCGTCGAGTTCCGGTACGGCTGTCTTACATATGTAGCTTTGTATTCACTATTCACAGACATTCACATATTTTAATGTTTTACAAGATGTCTTTAAACTACATGTAGAGATTCTAACCACGGCATATGAGGGCTGCGAACGCGAAATTTGCGAAATTCTAGTAGCAAAATTTTCGGAAAATTAATCTAATATTTTAAAATTGAAATTGCAGTTAACGAAACAACGCCAGGAGTCGGCAACTTCACGTACCTGCGAGCAAAACAAGTTGCATACCACGAAGGCGAAAGGAACTGGTGCACCATGCAGATAGCATCTGCACATAGGACACCATAAGCTTGAGGTACGTGGGCACCGCTAGTGGCTGATTGTTAGCACACGTTTATCAAACTACATGAACAATGGAGGTATCGGCAATTAAGTAGTAAAGGTTGCCAGGGGTGATCGGATTTTATTTCTGACAACACACAAACAACAGTATCGGCGACTTAAAGTCTTCTGCTGTTTTCATGGTGGCCTATGTACACGTGGTGGCCCCATGATGCGCCAGTTACGTTCGCCTTCGTGATATGCAACACGTCGGGCACGCAGGGAAAGAAGTTGCGAACTCCCGGCGCTGTTTAGCTAACTTCAATTAATTGTAAAATAGATGAATTTTTTGAACATTTTGCTACTAGGATTTCTTGTTCATATTAGCCCACAGATGCTGTGGTTTGAATTTCGACATGTAGTTTACAAACACATTGTATAGAGATTCCATAACCACAAAAAAAATACCTTGTGAACTCGAATTAAATAAATTATATTTTAACTACCTTGGGTCTCAGACATGCAGGTAACAGATAACAATTGTGAATTTGTTATGTAGCCCACCTTACGAGTTTGTACTTGGTCTTCAAGGGTGGACTTTATCTTGTAGTTACAAGTCCTACACTGTTGGCTACAAGCTTTCTTGTGTTACAGATAATATTAGCTTGCTAGATCTTAAGCCATTCATACCCAGTGCACGAAAATGTGCATAGGCTGTTCAAGTTAAACTAATCACTTTTTAAGGCCGTGCTTATAAGTTCCTTTCATGTTACTTGTATCCAATTGTTAATATATAAATAGTCTTGTAACCAGTAAACACAGTGTATACTTTTTATTCATAGCTCTCAAACGCTAACGTCCGATGACACAATAAAAAAATTTTGGTAGGGCCTTTAAATGTGCTCTCCTTACCGTAAATAGCATATACTATGGGTCACATTCTTTTCGCGAAAATATTTACTCTAAGCCTAGGCTCCAATGTCCCATGGCATAGTGTAGTTTTCCTTTGGTTATTGGCCACGTGTCCTCGTCGCGAGGCAGTTCCTTACCTCACTGGGCCAATCAGAATTAGGTAACTCTGTCGCTGAGTGTCCGTGATTCGCGGGCAGACACCTGCAAAGCGTGTCAGTTAAAACCACCCAACCACGAACGTGGATCTGAGCTCTAATGTTTTAGAGAAAAAGTACTGTAGAGTCCTGAAAAATTTTGGCGAGAAACAGATAGATAGCCTCTCCTATACCTAGGGCCAGTGACTTTTCGCGTAAAAATCGGAGCACACAGTAGACTTAAATACCATATACACACCTCAGCTGTTGTTATACCTCCATTGGCTGCTGGTGCCGTGTCCGTCTTTGACCTAGCCACTCGGGACTAAGTAACTCTGGAACTGAACCTTCGTGATTCTTGCGCAAACGGTTAACATGTGCCAGAACTAATTATGGCCAATCAAAGAAGCTGGACGACCCTACAGTGCTTTGGCCTGCATATTGTCTCGAAATCTTTTTGCGAAATATCACTGCCCCTACATATACATAACGGACAGGAAAGTTATTTTTGGTCCTGGCTATCAACTGCGAGGCTCTTTTGCCAAAGATCTTCTTTGTAACTGATTTGCAAATAACGCTATTTGGTACAGGTTATGAAAAATGTCACGTGTTTACCACAATCTAAATTTCAGTATTCTGCGTCCATGCCTACAACTTTTTTTTTTTTTTTTTTGTTTTTGGCCGCATGTCTTTGTGAGAAGACACTTGCTCAGTTGACAGAGCGAACCGTGTTCAAGTTAATCATACAATGAACGTCCGTGATAGGCAGGCTGACACTGGCATGCCAAGAGTCATGGAATGCGGGAAATATATCGTACTCGCCTTCCTCCAGCCTGGCGAAGTGCAGCAACTCGTCGTGGCATCGATTCCTCGAGACGATAAAACACCTGTGAACACACGTCGACCCATGCTTTCTGGGTTACTACCCACAACTTCCTGCTATTTGTAGGTGCAGGATCTTGGAGGCTCATGTACCTCCCCACCAGGCCCTATAATTGCTCGACGGGGTTAACAGAAGTCGTCGAAACTCTCCAGGATCCTTCTAGGAACGAATCCTGGACAAGTTGGGCCGATGACTCGGTACATTATTCTGCTGAAATGTCCCACGCCTTTTCGTCCCCGTGTGCTTGCCTACTCTGTAACTTAACCACCAAGTATTTAAACATACTGTATACAGGATGATTCTAAAATCATGGGACAAACATTGAGGGGTGGTAGAGCTCACTAAAACCAATAATTATTGTATAGGAATATATGGGCGGGAGTGACGCGTTGAGGCACAAACACAAAAATAACACATGAAATTCAACACAGTGTTTATTTACAACGTCGCCGCTAAATGCCTTTTTATAGCAATGTTTATAATAATTGCTCAAAATTGCTACCATCGACAGAAATGAAAGCTTAGTAGCGTCGGTGGAGTGATTGGCGAACATATTAAAATACGCCGGGTATTTCACGCACGCCACCATTGTCAGCCAATCACGCCATATGTAGAGGTCGTCAAGCATGCATGACTGTTGGTGGACGCATTTCCAGCAACTGTTTTAACATTTTCTGGACGGAATCACTCGTTAAGTATGCTCCTAATGAACATTTTATGTTTCCGTTAATGTGTTATGCTTTTCTGTTTGTGCCTCAACGCGTCAGTTCCGCCCATATATTCCTATACAATAATTGTTTGTTTTAGTGAGCTCTACCACCCCTCAATGTTTGTCCCATGATTTTAGAAGCATCCTGTATATTACAAGATTCACTAACATAAATGCATACACCATAGTTGTACCGCTTTGGTAACCTTTCATGACACTGCCGTGTTGAGCCAAGGGGCTTGGTGCAATTTTGTTTCTCTCGACGTGGAGTAGCGTGTAAAGAAGCAGTTAGGTCGCGAAGCGTGTGTGTCACTCAACTGTAATCGCACTGCGTTCACTGTTCTACTCAATAACACACTGAGCTTTGAGCTTCGCTGTTGCGCAGGGAAACGTTTATGACACTTAAGGCGCCCGTCTACCTGGAACTTTTTCCCACGTTTCGGCCGAGAAGCGCGGGAGCGATAAGGGCGACACTGCCACGCGCATCAAGTACGCCATCGCCGCTAAGCGCAAGGCTCTGAACTGGCGTGCAGTGTTCTCGTCGTGCTGCGTGTACCTATGGGACTTTCAGCGGTGACCNTAGGCCGAGAAGCGCGGGAGCGATAAGGGCGACACTGCCACGCGCATCAAGTACGCCATCGCCGCTAAGCGCAAGGCTCTGAACTGGCGTGCAGTGTTCTCGTCGTGCTGCGTGTACCTATGGGACTTTCAGCGGTGACCATATTATTTTATTAGTGGGAAGTCTTTAGGAAGGTTCCGTGAAGGGCCCTGTAGTAGTTTTCTATGTATCTGATGAGTGCATTTTGAGCTACAGCGCCTTGGAAAGGCCGTTCTTAGCGGTTTTGGAGTACTCTGAATTGATGTTTCTAAGGTACGTGATATTTTGAAAGTACTTAACAGCTCTCGTCTGAAGTGTGTGTTCTTTTCGTAGATCAGCACGTTGGACGCACGCTCTGCAACGCAGTTCAAGCGCCTGTTAGACGGGAGCCTTAACGGTAATCGCTGCTCTGCGTAGTAACGACGTACTTTTGGACTTCGCCATGAAGGAATGTCCGAAAAAACGGCGCAACTGCGAAGGTAGCACACGTGAAAAGCGAAAGAAAAAAAAAGAAGCAACTTAAAGCACTTTCAATTTTCTCTCTCTCTGCTCAGACATGCATAAATATTCTATGAAAAGCACTGCGTTATATTTTGCGTTGAACTAAGGGAATTAGCTGTAGACGGTTCAGGGTAAACAGAGCGCTTTCGTAATCAACCTATGAAAATGTGATAAGCTATTCGCGGTTTCTTCACACTTTTTTTAATCAAACGTTTTAAAAATCATCCCATGTTTTCCGTGCGGGGTTGTTTCCTAATCATGCCACATGTCACAAGCGCTTTATACATTTATCATTAAAAAATACTTCTTTTTTGTTCAAATATAACACTTACTTATATGTTATCTATAAATTGTAATTTTTTATTAACAATTGACATTTGTAAAAAACAGGTAAAAATTAGTTTTAAAGGTAACACGTAGTAAGACATAGTCGTTATGCAGAATATTATTAAAGGGAGTGCCCACAAATGCGATGCGTTGTCCTTTTGGTGTGATTTTCTAAACTGTGTTAACATTTGTTCGCATGAGGCGGAGAAATATCCTGGATGTAAAACTCTAGCAGAGCTTCAGAAAATTTGGAAGTAACCGTGAATGTACTATACTGCAAACCACATGCATTTTAACAGACGCGCTGACTGTCATATTCGCAGAAGTTGGCAACAATAAATNTGTACTATACTGCAAACCACATGCATTTTAACAGACGCGCTGACTGTCATATTCGCAGAAGTTGGCAACAATAAATGAAAAGTAGTCCCGTGTCTAACGACGTATTCAAACCGTAACTTTTGCATTAGTGGCCACTAAATTTATTGTAAAAAGAACTTATATTTTTTTAAGCAGATTAAAGTAAAAATTGGCATATCTTTTACTTTTTTAAATTCTGTGCAGAGTTTCAATTGATTGGCACATGAATAAATTAAGAGGGTTAATGCAATGTCAATATTACATATGATGGAAGGATACAAAATTGTTAGAGACGTTGACCTCGGCTAACCGTGAAAAGCCTACAGCAACAAGCTGTACCTGTTTTTAACAACACAGCCGTAATTAGTTTCCTCCAAAGTAAATGAAAAATGGTTTTGATAAATGTTATTCTGTTTTACTTAAGATGTTTGTGTTCCTTTCCAAAGCGTGGTAACAGTAAGTATTTAACATTACAAAACAGAAATTCCACGTTACATTGAAACGAATTTTTTTTTACGGTGGCATGCTTATTAATGTTAATTTTTATGACTGCTAAATGGCTGTATTTAATCCACGAGTCAGGCAACCATTGACGTAGGTTCTCCTTTCACAGCCCCACGTGCAGACGTGAAATGTTATCTTTGCTACGTAACAAAAAAAAAAACCCGGCACTTTTTGGCCAAAACCAGTTCCAGGTTGGTGGGCAGCTTTTAATGTTGTGGAATGTTGTTAATTTGAAGCTCCGACTCTGCATGCATTATGTAGCGAATTCTGACGATGCTAGAAATTGCCGCCGTTTAACCAAACTGTCTGTGTAATCTGAAACACGTTTTAATTCCGGTTGTTTACAACAAATAAAGTGCAAATTTAGAAGAAAAAAATTTATATATTATATATCATCGTAATTGCAATTTATTAGATGAAAAAGGTTTAAAAGTTGTTAATGTTTGTAACAGAGTATATAATTTTGTAATGTTTCGGGATAAAAGAACGAGCCATGTGATATAAGCTCATGTTAAGTTACAGTAAAATAATCAACTTATCCAGACCCGGTGGACACAATTTTGTACACCACGAACGTGTAGGTAATGTTTGTACACTGCAGGGCTCAGTGACCCACGATCTTACCTGAGTGTAAATGTTTTGCAAACCGCCTTGTTGGTCTAGGCCATGATAGGATCATATATCTGTAGCCGACTATACAGCCTAAAGCTCGTTGGCCTGACACAACCGAACAAGTGTGGTGTCAACTTAAGTACAGCACGTACGATAAAATGTATTTTNTAAAGCTCGTTGGCCTGACACAACCGAACAAGTGTGGTGTCAACTTAAGTACAGCACGTACGATAAAATGTATTTTTTTGTCACACCTAAAATACTACATTAAAGGGGGTCTAAAAATGTTAACGTTCCAGTATTCGTTTAGAAGAACTACGTGAAATATTTTTCTCTTTGAAATGTTTATCTTCGAAATGTATGCTTTGAGAAGTGATTTGTCTAAGATTGATGCCTCATTTAAATTATTTGGTGGCAGACATGGTGGGCAGAGCCCTTAAGCAGGGTTTTTAAAAGAGCTCAGTTCGCCGTAAAGAACCTATACCTAGGACCATGTACTTTTTGCGAATAGATTTATGCTCCTGCTGTACTTCAATACCTTACGTCCTCAACGACAACTTGCTTTGGTTATCGACAGTGCGTCTGCGTGAGAAGAAATGTTATTTGACTGGGCCAATCAGAATGTAGTAATCAGATACTGAACTTCCCATGATTCGCGGACAAACACTTGAGGCATGAGACGTTAAAAATCATCCAACCACGAAAGTGCATATGAAATAAAGTGTTTTGGAGTACAGCTGGTCTTGAAATCTTTTTCGCGAAAGACACGTGCCGCTAGCTATAGGTAGGTCCAGTGACTTTTCGCGTAAAAATCGGAGCAAACGGTAGACTTCAATACTATATACACACCTCAGCTGTTGTTATACCTCCATTGGCTGCTGGTGCCGTGTCCGTCTTTGACCAAGCCACTCGGGACTAAGTAACTCCGACACTGAACCTTCGTGATCCGTGCGCAAACGGTTAACACGGGCCAGAACATTTTTTTAGCCAATCAAAGAAGCTGGATGACCATACAGTGCTTTGGACTTTATCTTGTCTCGAAATCTTTACGCGAAATATCACTGCCCCTAGCTATANCTGGATGACCATACAGTGCTTTGGACTTTATCTTGTCTCGAAATCTTTACGCGAAATATCACTGCCCCTAGCTATAGGATGTTCACTGTTAATTAAGAGCTTTTGAAACCGAACTTCGGAAAATGTCACTACCCCTACCTGCACGAATTTATCGGACACACTGACTGGCAAGCGCCCATTAAACTTCGTAACGACGGATAGAAATTAGTTCCATGTCTCAATATTGTGTTAAACGTGTTACGGAAACGTTTGTCAGCACTGAAATTATTTATTCTGATCTATGTTTTTTTAATGCATATATACAATTATAACAATTAGCAAACTTGTAAAATATATACTTTTTTTTGACAATTTCACAGTTTTACTTGACCAACGTATGAGTTAAGTGTCAAGGCCCACGGCAATATAACCTTTACGTATGGTGTAAGGATACACAAATGTTCATATATGTAGATTTTAACACTTTGTGCTCTATATCGGAGTGTAGTTCGGATAATACTTGTCACAATATTTATCTGCCCGTAAGAAAGAAATTTATCCCAGATATAGCTATATTGGTCCCATATTTTAGGCAGGATTTTACTGGCGGGCAACATAATGTTACCAGCAATTTTCGTAAACGCACAGTTGCTGAAACCAACACGATGGGACTGTATATCCTGGCGCATACGAAACAACATTCGGTTTGGAACACGGTAAACTCGGTACTCCATTAGTTGACAGCCAGCCAATAATAAGAGACTGGCATCGTGTCGACCAATAGTACGGCGTTACGTGATATCAGAGACCAATAGAGCGTTGTGTCCCTGCGGTGGTCGTTATAGGCTTCTCGCGTATAGCTTGTCTTTAAACGTGGTAAAAGTACGCCGACCTCAAAGCGTCAAGCCGTGCCTTCAGAAATGCCCGGCCACCTCTCTACCAGTTTCTCCTCTCCCAATAATAAAGAATAAAGAGCATGGTACCCACATATATTTCTCCTGTAGCATTTTCTCACAATGCATGTAACAATTTTTAATTATTTCCTGTCGAAAGGGTTTTTTACTGTGTCTTTGCCGGTTTTTCCCTTTCTCTTCTAGATGTAGTTAGTTAACTTTAAGTACATTAGGGAGGTTTTTCATGGCCAAACTCGGCCGTGGGAAACCCAATCCCTCTTTGCCGCGATGCACTTGTCTCCTTGCATGTTCTTCCTTCCCTTGTAAGCATTAAGGGGTTAGCCCCGAGACGCAATAATCCCGTTCCTACCGCGGACTAATATATAACACTTAGTTAGAAAAAAAAAACTTCTCAGTTCGCCGTGGTAAACCTATACCCGACGTAACGTGACGCAATCCCCGTAAATGAAGGAGCTCATTTCTCGCACCGCCAACCTCCGCGAAGCGAGCGAAACAGCCTTGGAGAGATAACGCGGGCGAGAAGAAGCGGGTCGAGGAATGCGCACTGGCTGATGCCGCGTGCGGGAGCGGGGATAATCGCTTCTCCTTTGGAAGTCCCCCGACGGACGGCAGGCAGCTTCTCGCGTCGCCTCTGTGGACGCTCCCAGCGTGGTTTATCGCCCCGCGATCGCCGCGTCGCGTGTCGCCTGATTGCGTCCTTGCCTGCCGCTACGGCGTTCCGAGGTGTCCTGTGCTCCTGCTGGTCCACCGCCGTCAGTTCCCAGTCATCGGACGGGCCCTCAGACAAACAACAAGATCGACGCAATAATTATTTATTTACATGGCCAGCCATAGGTTGAACCACGCATGTGTCTTTCCACCCCCTGCAACTGTACCCTTTCTGTGAGAAATTCAGGGATATAAGTAGGGTTGCCAACTCTCGAAGGAACCAACCCGGGAGATTTGAACTGATCGAGGGTGGGGTGGCGGGGGAGGGATATTGAAAGAAATTCGCTAACATTTGTTAATATTTACTTTTAAACTTATATTTACATTTCTTTCGAGAAGCATCTAATATTTGTCTGTGTTTTAGGACATAATCATAAAAAAATTTACAATAAAAATTAAAATTTTGTAATATTTGTAACCCAGCTTTTACTAAATATATATTCATTCTGTTTCTTTCCTTGCTACACACTTGTTCCATCAAACTGAATACGCGTTCACAAGAAGCAGTAGAGACAGGAATGGATAGAACAAACGTAACAAGCTTCTCCAATTCTGAACAGGAATTTCTTTCATTTGATTTCCGCATGAATATCTCACTCGACTGATTGAACAAAACAAAGGTGCGGCATGTTGTGCGGAGGGGGGGCTGGTTGTAGGCGGGTGGGCACGAGGTGGGAGGCCGCGCGCGATGCGACACGTCAAACGTGACGGCGGCGGCGGCACGGCAGCGCTTGTGCATTCCACGTGTTTCCATTTCTGTTCCATTTATATATTNACGTGTTTCCATTTCTGTTCCATTTATATATTTTGTTAATGAAAATATTACTCTAGAAAATCTGGAGAAATTATTGCATGCCGGGAGCTCGGGAGGTTGAACATTATTCCGGGAGTCTCCCGGGCATTCCGGGAGGGTTGGGAACCCTAGATATTAGTCACCCTTTGCTGTTACTGATTTTCCTTATATTTTTTGTTGTCCTATGGCTATCTGTTGTAGGACCACATTATTTTTACTTTATTGTATTTTTTTTTATGACACACATCTTACCACGTAAGAAGCGGCTTGTCATTTCTTTATATTTTTACTCTTTAGTGGTTGCCCTCGGTGCCTGGAGTACGGAATTGGCGCTGTTCAAGGTCGACACATTGCAGGACGTAAGGTAGTTGTGAAACCTTTACGAGTAGAATAATATCCTAAAGTGTAGCGACGAAAATATGTTACACCAGTTTTTCACGAAAGTATTTACTCTCGTGGTAGACTTAAACATTCTACGTGCTCACTTGCAACTTTACTTCAGTAATGTGTCTTACGGGAAGACATGTTCTTTTTTCGGCTGCGCCAATCAGAGCTAAGTTAATCCGACAGCGAACGTCTGTGATTCGGTGGCAGACGCCCAAGACGCGTGAGAAACAAAATACAGTATTACAATGACGTGTGTGCAGTTGAGCCAGAGTGACTTGTAGTACTAGTCGTTGGTTCTTTTCGCGAAAAACAGATGGCGCTACGTATGCGCTAATTTTTAATCTTACGCGCATATAACAAATAGGAACTAAATAAAACAAATTCAATTTTGAAAGCCACACTTTAGATGCAACGTTAAGACATGGTGTTCTATTTTTTAAATCGCCAGCAACAAAATTAATCGTTTGTATTGGGGCAATAAAACATATATGGTAGTTTAAATAAAATTATTGCGTTGTCCTTGTTTGATTGCCCTATACTGTAAGATTTGGTTAGTGCAATTTAATTTTGGTTTGCCTCTACGTACATTTAACAGTTTTGATTAGTATGAGAAAAAATTGAAGCCCAGCCGATATCTAAACCTATAAAGTTTGAGACCCAGCCCTAAGCCTAAACCCAGCCCTAGGCCTAAACCCAGCCATAGGCCTAAACCCAGCTCTAGGCCTAAACCCAGCTCTAGGCCTAAACCCAGCTCTAGGCCTAAACCCAGCTCTAGGCCTAAACCCAGCCCTAGTCCTAAACCCAGCCCTAGGCCTAAACCCAGCCCTAGGCCTAAACCCAGCCCTAGGCCTAAACCCAGCCCTAGGCCTAAACAACCTCAGTTAAACTGACCGCTGATGAAGTTGAATGTTTTTACATACATAAAAAATTGAAATACTGGACTGCGTGCGTAAGTTAATATTTCAAGTTTCATAGATTCGCCATTTAGTGTCCTGCCGAAATTGTTTCATTATTATTTTATACCATTATTAAAGATGATATTAAATCGTGGGAAATTTGACTGTTTGCTAGGATTCCACGTACTGTACACATGTCCGACAGTTTTCCTTCCTCGTTGGCTGCCACGCACGTATGAAGCTAGTACACCCATTTCACTGGGCCAATGTGGGTTCTGATACTAGAAGGCAAGAACATTCGTGATTGGTCTGCAAACAACTTAGCCGAGTCAAAACCTTGTCATTCCGATATGAAAGAATAAACTAGCTAGAGTGTTATGGAAAATATGTTGTCTCAAAAATCGTTCGCTATTTTCCATCACCTCNATGGAAAATATGTTGTCTCAAAAATCGTTCGCTATTTTCCATCACCTCTAACCATTATTAAGCATCAATATATACACTAGCAGACACGGTCACAAAATAACACACCTAACTGTCACAAAAATTGCAAACAGACTCTGGACCTCTGTTTTCAACGAGGGCAGTTAAATGTGTAGTAAAACAGATACATACAGTTTATCCAACTAAATATTTTGTTACAAGTCTAATTATTTTGGCTGTACACAGAGGTTTTTTTTTTATTTATGCGTTAGATTAACGAAATGAAGGTTGTTACTTTTCAAGTTTTGGTTACTAGATAAAATATNTTTTTTTTTTATTTATGCGTTAGATTAACGAAATGAAGGTTGTTACTTTTCAAGTTTTGGTTACTAGATAAAATATTTTTTTGGGGACAGCTTAGTATATTTTTGGCCCCGTACATACAAGAATTTTGTTGGCTAGAACGAACCTTTTTCTCAGTGTGGCGCATTAAAGTATCAATGTGTCTTGTACAAAAATTCGTGGCCAATAAAACGCACGTGGGATACCGAAGCCTTAGCAGACGTACATACTAACAAATCACGCATGATGCCATGTTATAACGCAAAACGGCAAGGTCTCTTGACTGAAGTAATGTCGGGTTAGAATATAATTTGAACGTCGTACCGGCGACACAACGCGCGAAATGCGTGGTGTAAAAGTTGGCCAGATTCCAACTTTTTTCGTGTATCTTTTAAATTCTACGAAGCCTCAAAGCAGCGAACAGGCATGGGGCCCCATCGTTTTGCAACTCTCCAGCCGAACATGCCAGCAAAATGGCGTCACTAACCAGCGACATGTTGGAACGCAGTAAACCAATCAGCACCTGGTAACCTACTAGCCAGCCGGCAGCCCAGCCAATAAGAGTGCGTTCCGCGGCGAGCAGTAGCCAATCAGACGCAAGGCCCCGCTCACAGAGCCTCGCGCCGCCAGTTAGAAAATGTGTACATCCTCATAAAAGGAGTCGCGAAGATATTTCTTCTCTGTATACTGGTCTACTCTGTGGCACTGCCGTAACGTCTGAAAACCAGGTAGGAGGAGTGGAGAGTGGAGAGATTCGGCGGCTCTTAACATAGAGGTATTGCGAGCCTATGAGGGTTCAGCGAGGTGAGTAGGGAGCAACGTCGGAATGCAAGGGCAGGGGAAACGGGATATCCCCGAGAAAACCCGCCAATCAGCGGCATCATCCGGCATGATTCCCACATACGAAAATCCGGGAGTGAGCCCGCCGGGAATCGAGCCCGGTTCGCCTAGGTGGGAGGCTGTTAGTCTGACCGCTGCATCACAGCCACCCCACCGCGCTATTTCGTTTCTATCTACTGGTCTTCTCTGCGGCTTTGCCGAAGCGTCTGAAGACCGGGGTAGGAGGAGGACCAGGCGGAGGAGAGAAAGAGAAGTGGGTAAGTGGTGCCTCGCCTAGAGCTCTCACGAGCAGGACACTCGCCGGAGCAGTCGTCAAAGAAGCTATGTGTTCTCACGCAGCTGCCGCCGACTCTACGCCGTCAAAAGAAAAAAAATGTGTTACGTTCGTTTACGTTAAGAAGCCCGCCCAAGTGGAGCTATTTCCAGCGTTTAGAGGCGAAGAACCGCGGGAGCGATAAGTGCTACAGTGCCACGCGCAACAAGCACGCCGTCGCTGCTAAAGGCTCTTGAACGGACGTTTAGTGTTCTCGTCGTGCTGCGTGTACCCATGGTGGGTAGTAGCATTTATATGTTGAGAAAATATTTCGAGACAAGATACAGTCCAAAGCACTGTAGGGTCGTCCAGCTCCTTTGATTGGCCATAAAATGTTCTGGCCCGTGTTAACCGTTTGCTCACGAATCACGACGGTTCAGTCTCGGAGTTACTTAGTCCTGACTGGCTTGGTCGAAGACGGACACGGCACCAGCAGCCGACGGAGGTGTAACAACAGCTGAGGTGTGTGTATAGTATTGAAGTCTTCTCTAGCGAGCTGCTGGTATCGGGAGCTGGTTTTTTTGACGGCGTGGAGGCGCGGTCGGGCCCACCCACGCCGCACCCCGGGGGAACTCTTGCCGACTGGACCAGGTCAACTCCTCTCGAGCGAGTGCGTTCTCTCGCGGAGAGGAGGCGAGCAGCGCGTGGGAGGGGCCTTACAGGAAGTTCGCGCCGGGGCACATCGCGTCATTGTTCCCCAAGGTATCGGCCACTTGCCGTCTCGGTACCGTT
>NQII01000837.1:252413-306203 GCA_002778355.1 Clitarchus hookeri | reverse complement strand
CACACGTCGAGAGTTGCTACCGAGTGGCTCCAGGAACACTCTTCTGACTTTAGACACTTCCATTGGCCGCCTAAATCACCAGACATGAACATTATTGAGCATATCTGGGATACCTTGCAACATGCTGTTCAGAAGATATCTCTACCGCCTCACACTCCTATAGATTTGTGGACTGCCCTGCACGATTCATGGTGTGAAATGCCTCCTGCATACCTTCAGACATTAGTCTGTCCATGCCACGTCGTCTTGCGGCACTAANCGATTCATGGTGTGAAATGCCTCCTGCATACCTTCAGACATTAGTCTGTCCATGCCACGTCGTCTTGCGGCACTAATGCGTGCTCGCGGGGGCCCTACACGATATTAGGCAGGTGTACCAGTTTTTTTTTGGCTCTTCGGTGTAGTATTGAAGTCTTACTGTGTTCTCCAATTTTTACGCTAAAAGTCACTGACCCTACCTATAAGCAAGGACAGGTTTTTTTCGCGAAAATATTTATGGCCATGTGAGACTTCAATATCCTATGTCTACAGCCACAACTTCCTTTATTTATTGGCCTCGTGTCTACGTGAGAAGACATGTTCTTATTTGACTGGACCAATCAGAATAAAGTACTCCGATTTCGAACATCCATGATTCGCTGGCAGACACTTGAGACACGTGACATTTAAAGTGATCCAACCACGAAAGTGCATACGATCAATAAGTGTTTTGGAGTNATTTAAAGTGATCCAACCACGAAAGTGCATACGATCAATAAGTGTTTTGGAGTACAACTGGCCTTGAAATCTTTTCGCGAAAAACACGTGTCCCAACCTATAAGCCTGATGTTAATTTCGTACAACACATTACTCACTAAGAGACGGCTACACAAGTATCCTACTATCGGCCGATAATCTCGTGGAATGTGTCGAAGGTAAGGAAATCTGAGCACAGATGCGCGAAATTATTCGCACAAATTGATCGGAAAATACGGACTCCTTCAGAAAATTCACAGAGGGCCGCGGCGGGTGTAGTGGTTAGATGGTCAGACGAATACTCGCCTCCCACCCAGGCGAACCGGGTTCGATTNTACAACTGGCCTTGAAATCTTTTCGCGAAAAACACGTGTCCCAACCTATAAGCCTGATGTTAATTTCGTACAACACGTTACTCACTAAGAGACGGCTACACAAGTATCCTACTATCGGCCGATAATCTCGTGGAATGTGTCGAAGGTAAGGAAATCTGAGCACAGATGCGCGAAATTATTCGCACAAATTGATCGGAAAATACGGACTCCTTCAGAAAATTCACGGAGGGCCGCGGCGGGTGTAGTGGTTAGATGGTCAGACGAATACTCGCCTCCCACCCAGGCGAACCGGGTTCGATTCCCGGCCGGGGTCCCCCCCGGATTTTCGCACGTGGGAATCGTGCCCGGGCGATGCGGCTGGTCGGCGTGTTTTTCTCGGGGATCTCCCGTTTCACCCCGCCCTTGCATTCCGGCGCTGTTCCATACACTCACTCGCCCACTCACCGCTGTCTTAAGGCACCAAACCGCCTGTGATTCGCGTCCGTCTCCCTCGTACGAGTGGAGCGGCCTGCGAGTGTAGAAAGGTTTTGTTTTGTCACATTGCGGTTAAGTGAAAACGCCAGGGTTTTATTTATTTATTTATTTTTTTTGCTCACAACAGCCGATTGCGGGTCGCACGCGTAAGTGAAGTCCCGTTTTTTGCGACGTTGCTCAAACATCAGAGATAACTGGCGCGCGATATAACCGCTAGTAGCGCAATTTCCCTTTATGACACTCACTATTCTACCGCTGCAACTGACCATAAATCTCACGCTTCGTGTTATGCACAGGACGTGGCGACATTGAGGCTTAGCGGCGCCGTCCACCTATCGCTTGAATCGCGTTGCAGAGTGCTCGAAATTCCCCCCTTCCCCTCTTTTTATATGATACCACTTAGCATGTTCCCATTCTACCGACTCGACGTACAAAAAGAAATCACATTTCAAAGATGTACGAACGACAGACTATAAAACATCACGAACATTAGATATGCTGCTCTGGAGCTATCTCGAGCGTAGCGTAAAACAGTTTTCTACGCTCCTGCGTTTCAAAATATCCCGTTCTGAAACGGTCGAAACGTGTAGATGTGGACTCCCGAATTTCGCGAAAAGATTTCCGCCCACTCTGACGCAGTGGACTAACAACTGACATTCTTTGGCACAACTGACGAGTCCTGTGTTGACAAGTGAAATAAAGTCATGGAGAAATAAAACTACGGCAATCAGTAAAATTGTCTTCTCTCTACTGGCGTATCGTCTGACACCTAGCCGGTTGTAAACAATGATTCCAAAACATTCTAGGTTGCAATGCCATATACCTAAATGATCGCGATTCATGACGGACGTTCCAGCAGTTTTCTTTTCCTTATTGAGACATTAACCTACTCGAGTTGCCAATCAGAATCAGATTACCTCACTGCTGCACGTCTGTGATTCGCGGGCAGACACCACAGACGCGTAAAACACGGTAATCATCCAATCACGAGAGTGGATCTCAGGCTATAGTGTTGTGAAACACAACTGGTGTCGTGAAATATTTCGAGACAAGATACAGTGCAAAGCACTGTAGGGACGTCCAGCTTCTTTGATTGGCTAAAAAAATGTTCTGGCCCGTGTTAACCGTTTGCGCACGAATCACGAAGGTTTAGTGTCGGAGTTACTGAGTCCTGAGTGGCTTGGTCAAAGACGGACACGGCACCAGCAGCCAATGGAGGTATAACAACAGCTGAGGTGTGTATATAGTATTGAAAGTCTACCGTGTGCTCCGATTTTTACGCAAAAAGTCACTGGCCCTACTTATATCAACCACTGGAATCTAGCCGTAAATTCTATGGCGAGGAGAACCCCGTCAGTTTCCTACCGTGTCGATCGTTAGGCAGTGCGCAGTGCTTCAGGTCCCAGCGCACGCCGTTTATGGCTCGGCGCATTCTCCGCCCTAGTTTACAGTTTCAATGATTTACGACGAACGCGACTCTTGAAACACTGGTGGCGCTACTTGAGGAATAGTGCAGCGCAATGCTGGTTTTGTAAAAGGCGAGAGAAAAAAAAATTCTGCAAACCGTTTGGGGGGGATGTTAATAACCTCGTGCTGCAAACGCTGTTTTCTGAGAGGAGATGCTGAAGTTTACTGCGGCTGCTGTTTGTGGCGATGAAGCAGCCCACGTTTCTTCTACGATCTTAAAGACACGTTTCTTCTACGATCTTAAAGACACGTTTCTTCTACGATCTTAAAGACACGTTTCTTCTACGATCTTAAAGACACGTTGAACTGCCGGTCGTGAAAAAACATTTATTTCAAAGAGTGAATACTGTCGTTTCGGTTTGCAAATCATTTCGGCTATAGCTGGATACCTGGAAAAAATTCGCGGATTCATTTCGGGACAAGCTACAATTCAGAACACGTGTGTTAATATAAAATGTCAACCATTGGTCCACGCGGTGTTTGACACCTCCTGGAGAAGGTTGGCCCAATCTTCGCCGTCCGCTGTGACGGCAGACAACCAATGTGCAGTCGATATTGGCATATCTGTACATAAAGACTATAGAGTCTAGCCTGCAGGTCATTGAACTCGCGAATTTTTCAGGTCTCTAGCTATAGCCAGTATAACTAGGGGCAGTGATATTTCGCGAAAAAAATTTCGAGACAAGATAAATTTCGAAACACCGTGGGGTTGTCCAGTTTTTTTGATTGGCTGAAGCATGGCCTGATCCGTGTTAACCGTTTGCAAACGAATAACGAAGGTATGGTGTTGGAGCTACGGATTCTTGAGTGGCTCTGTCAAATGCGGGAAAGACACCAGCAGCCAATGGAGGTATGACAACAGCCGAGGTGTGTATATGATATTGAAGTCTACTGTGTGCTCTAATTTTTTCGCGAAAAATCTGTGGCCCTAGCTATAAAGTAAAGCACAATAAATACACGCTCTTGAGTCACTGAGCAAACACCTTCTTGCACTCAGATCCACCGTCGTTCTACTGCGATCACTCACGTACTTGTCAGAAACAGCTTAGAAAGGCGCGTCCCACCAATTTTCACACAAATTTTTATTTCCGTGTGATAACTTTTTTTTTTGCAGTACCTTGTTAATAACTGCCATAAATAAATCGAAATGCCTTATCTCGTCACAAAATTTTTGTTTCGGGGTTAAAGTTTCCAATCTCTCATTATAGACACACACACATAATTATACGCCAATATTCTTAAAGTTATATCTGCACTGCAGTGTAAGATAAATAGCTCAAGATTAATGGACTCGTTAAAAAATATGTTTTTGGATGCGAAAATTCGGAAATAAATCAAATATCCGAATGTGTTGCGTGAGGCCTACATGTGTGTATAAACAAAAGCTTGTATAATTAATTTAAAAAATGTGACTTTAACAATTTGAAAGTGAGAATTTTGAAACTGCAGATTCTACGCAACTCTGTGGCGGAATTAATGTCGAAAAATCAGTTATCTGGTGGTATTGTTTTAGAAGGTCATATAATGTTCCTACTAATAGTAAAATAATCTCACTACCGAGAATTTCACTTATATGAACGGTCTCTTGCTAATAACAACGATGATGGTACAAAGTCGATTTTGACGAGTGATGATAAGTACTGTGTTACTGAAAACTAGGTTTTTTTGTTAATAATTGCATCTATGAATTTTACCAACCAGTAGTGAAGCGACAGAAAAAAGTTTTACATTTGTTGTACGTTACACAAAGACGTGAATGTTTACTGTATAACGAGCTTTTTTACTGTAAATAAATTTTTGTATCGAGTTTTTAAAACACTTTCGTATAAGTTCACTGAATACAAAATCACGAAATATTAATTCCCAGTCTGCGACTTAGGGCATCCAGGAATCGGTTAAGTACTGGGCCGGTATAGCGCTGCTTTGGTGTAGCAACAACGATGTAATGTAGCATGAACGAAATTCGGAAATAAATAACCGACATCCTAGAATTAGTTATTTCGAAGTACTGTTATTGCCAGAAAAATATATAACTTTTCAATATGCAATTAAAATATAATTAGAGTGTTTTTAGTTTCAATTTTTGTTGATCAAAATAAGCTGTTTTCAAATTTCAAAAAATAAATTTAATTTATTGTTATGCAATAGTAAATCATCCCTGGTAATAATTTAGGGTGGATAAATATTTCTCGTTTTACTGGCTTGGTGGGGAAATTTATGCTCTTGATTTCAGAATAAACGTACCGGCACTAAAATTCCAGTAGCTTAAAAACTATCTTTATAGGCTAAAAAACGTATTTTATCATTTCAAGAAAGCTATAAAAGTAAAGGTAATTCCGTAACTTAAGCTGTCGGCAAGTAGGCTGTATAGGCGACCCGTGTTATGAAGGCAGCCCGGCAAGGCTATTTGCTAACTAGTTCAAACGGTAACCTGCAGACGTCGGTTCATGCGCTTCAAACCGGTCGCCATTATTACGCGGAAAAAGAAGAGACCAGTTTAACAGAGACAGTCATCGACGGAAACGCGTCATCGACTCGTAACACGAAGGTCACGGCAGAACATGATTTGAAATATATATATGTATTTATTCTACTGAACTTAAAGGTGCATTCACAGCCGAAACAGTCTATATCACGTCAAAATGAATTATTACGTTGCAGTGCCAACGTTCTATTTGCGAACCGATAATAAAAATAAAAACGGAAACACTACTTTCATACGGCGCTTCTAAAAAAATTTCAGTACAGATAAATAAAAATTTGTAGATGGGCTTAAATGTTTAAGTAGTTTAGTTCAACGAGTACATATGATCTATAATCAGAGATTCGTACGGAGGTGATAAAAACCGTAAAACCGGAACATTGACCAATTTTTTTTTAATTATATAATTTATACGCATAGTTATGAGTGTCGCGACGCATTACATCAACACCAGTAATAAATTAATATTCGGAAGGCGAACTCGCGCCCTTTATTTATTTTTTATTACGGAAGTGCCTCAGAAACATCTCAAAGTACTGTGCACTGTGAATATCTTTGTGATGGCAGCCGAAACAACCATTGGTCGTATAACTTTACGTGGGATTCTGCAAAATTTTTCTTTGTGTAAGCTCTGTGACGTCACACATGTTCGGCAAATCTGCTTGCTCTTTTCTGAAATCGACAATCCGCTTGCTTATATGACTGTGTGTGGTGGTGGTGTGTATGTGTGTGTTGTTGTAGAATGTACTATCTCCCACTTTGCTCTCGCATAGTAACTTTACAATTATAAATGGCACTTTCGTCTTACTGCATTTACGAATGACACTTCCAAAATTAATTTACTTTTATGTATACAACTTTTCGAATGGTCAGTATGTACTGATTCACCCAAAGAAACACAGTCGAAATTAAGTACGAATATTACTTTCAATGTACTACACACATTGAAAACATTATTTACTAGCTCTCCAGCATAGTTATAAACTGCTTTTTTCAAGCGGCCTTATCGTAAAACGTACTGATTGGAAGCACTCAAAACTAGTACATAGGCTGTTAACGGTAAAGTGAGCACTTCTGAGGTCCTAGTTACTTTTTCCTTTCAGCTATTTTTTTTTATCGTTCCGCCACTTTTTAAAATAAATATTGTCATGTAAGTAATAAACATAGTGTGTTTATTCCACAACGCTTGGAAGTTAACGTCTAAGGCTAAAATAAAATGTATATATTGAATATTATTCCAAAGGGTCTAACTTTACTGTGAATAGCCCATAGGTAGGGGCAGTGATATTTCGCGAAAAGATTTCGAGACAAGATACACTCCAAAGCACTGTAGGGTCGTCCAGCTTCTTTGATTGGCTAACAAATGTCCTGGCCCGTGTTAACCGTTTGCGCACGAATCACGAAGGTTCAGTGTCGGAGTTACTTAGTCCTGAGTGGCTTGGTCAGAGACGGACACGGTACCAGCAGGCAATGGAGGTATAACAACAGCTGAGGTGTGTATATAGTATTGAAGTCTACTGTGTGCTCCGATTTTTACGCGAAAAGTCACTGGCCCCACCCATATGTATATGTACTTAACTCTGCTACAGACGTCACGCTAATAAAACTACAGGGTCGCATCTTAAGTGCCATAGTTGCAGCGGTACAACAGGAACTATACACGTTATTTCAGAACCTTGCGTGTAAGGGTGCCAGAGTGATAGGAACGCGGGTAGCTGTCACCCTTATAGCTCCCTGCCTCGAACGGCCAAACGGTTCCAGGTTCATAGGACGCTTAAGCTTCGGCTCCACCCATTACACAAAAATTCTTTGTTTTACTGCCATAATTTCAGTTTCGGAGGTAGATTATCATTGGAAATGTTTGATTACAGAAAATTTACAATTTACTAGTTATTTGATCATTTCTTAACTAATTTTATTTGTGCGTTACTTCCTGCTTGCAAAACGTCAGGAACTTATTGATAGAATTTAAATATGTTCCCGACTTTTTACAATAAGCGGATAACACATTATGAAAATTACGCACATAAATATGAAATCACTCGTAAAATGTAATTTTTATATTATCTTACATTCTCGGTAATTACTATAAATCCGAAATTATGGCGTGAAAACGGATAATTTCTGCAAAAGAGGTGGAGTCGATCCCCTAATGAACCAACTATCGTCTGGAGCGATTTTGGAGAACCGTTAAAAGTCGATATCAGTATGACTAGATCTCGACTGCGCCACATCTCTCGGTGTAGTGTGCTTTGACTTACGCATGCGCACAACACCCATCTTACAAGTGCAGTGGAGAGTGAAGAGATTCGGGCGGCTCTTAACAGCGAGGTCTCGAGAGCCGACGAGGGAGAAGCGAGGTGAGTACGGAGCAACGCCAGAGTGAAGAGGCGGAGGGAAACGGGAGATCCCCGAGAAAACCCCGCCGAACAGTGGCGTCGTCCGGCACGATTTACACACGTGAAAATCCCGGGAGCGGTCCCGCCTAGGTGGAAGGCGAGTGGTCTAACCACTACACCACAGCGGCATCTCTTACAAGAGATACACCGCAAAGGCCTGGATGCCTTCCACCTCACGAAAAGTTTATTTCCTAGAATCGCATGTTTCATAAGGGCGTTTGGCCACGAAAAACAAACTGTTCCACTTTAAAAGACATCAGTGATTATTCTTACCTCGCAATTTAAAATTTTTGATCTACTAATTTTTTGCATGAATACGTGTGAAATTCACTGTTTTGACGTTTTAGAAATGAGCCAATAATGAAAAGTAACTTACGTACAGAAATGACATAATTCCCAGTGGAAGAATATGCCAAGAGCTTTTTTAAGACACGCCACTAAAGTCGTACAAGTAAATATTTGTGCAATTTAAAAAAAATTGCTGAAAATAAGGGAATTCTCGCATGATTTTTGTGGCTGCCTCTGAATTTTTGTAAAATAACTGCTGCTTAGCATACCAAAAAATGAGTTTAAACAAGACTTTTCAATTGGCATTGTTAAATTTTCTGCAATAATGTTTGGTTCATTTTATTTGTACATTAAAAAAATATTAAAATTTTGATATTTAAATGCTATTTAGCAAAAGCTATGCCGTCAAAAATATTTCATCTGAGGGAAAATTTATTTCCGTGTAATGTTTACAAGTTGAGTAGTATGTGGTAGAAATGTAAAATAATATATTGTTTTGTCGCCAATGCAGGTAAAATTCACTTACTTGGACTAAATTGTTCGTGTAACCCATTCACAAGTGTTTAAGGATATCGCTGGGGAAATAAGTTGGCGACCTGCTAAGACACCGTAACACGGACAGAGATGGCATCGTAGCCAGACAGAAAACGGCCACTTCCGAAACGCCAGCGCGCATGCGCAGAGTAAAACTGACGTAGTTTTGCAGTCGCAGAAGACGACACGAAAGTTATTACTGCCAAACGAATTATTTGGTGGCAGCCAATAAATATATTCTCAATAAAGGGATGTGTTAGTGAGCATTAAATAGCTTTAACACGTAGATTGACACGCGATAGTGTCCGCCAAAACCTATTTTTCACCGGCAACAAAATGACGCCTTCGGAAAGCATAAACCAAACAGCTGTTGTAACCGCTTACAACTGAATCGTATAGTCTATTCAAGGTTGCTTCACACTTTTTAATCAAACCTTTGAAATATCACTCCATGCACAACGTGTTTGATTGTTTCCTAACTAAATCGTGCATCGCAAACGTTTTATACTATTGTTAATATAAAAGTGTCTTATTTTTGGTTAAATGAAACTTTTCCTTACATTTTATCAATAAGTAATAATATTTCGTGTATTATTATGTTAATACAAATAATTACAGAGGGAATACAGGCGTGTTGGTAACGCCTAGTAAGAAATAATTTCTATGGGCTATTCACGATAAATTCAGCACTTTTTAAGGCCCTCCATTTGGGCATTAGGCACTAATAAATATATTTTATTGCGGCCTCAGACGTTAATTTTAAGAGAGGTGAAGAATACACTGTGTTTATTAGTCATACTGCAAAGTTTACATTAAAAAGTGGCGCAAAGACAGAAATTTGCTGAAAGGAAATATTTTGCAGGGCCTTAAAAAGTGCTTACTTTACCATGAATGGCCAACATGGGAAATATCAGTAACGAATGCGGTGCGTGGTAACTTTGGTACATTATTTTTTTTTTTTTAGATTTAGTTAAGCTTTGTTTAAATGAAGCGGAGGAATATCCTGAAAGTAGAACCTCAGCAGGGCTTCAGAAAAGTTGTAAGTAACGGTGAATGGGCTGCAGATGCATTTGGAGCTTACCTCAAGCGTAATGCGCGAAATTGTCCGACTTCTGACACAAAAAGAGTTTTCTGCGTGTTGCATCTCCGGTTCTTTTGGACCCAGTGCGGCGGAGATTCCTGCCGCGATGGTTTCCCAGCCGATTCCTCAATCGTGACGCTGACATCCTGAGAACGCCGATTATACAGCTGAACGGCGACCGCCGGCGATAAATCTGTGCGGCCAGGTGAAAATTACGTCAGATCCGGTATCATTTTCGAAGGAGGGTAAAGACGAGGAAACTGACCTCATCACGGACGGATTACAGAGAATCTGTCATTTACTCTCTCGTGATAGAGGGAAAGTTAGCGGTTGGGGTCGGGGAACTCCGGCCCGAAGTTATGAAATATCGTCTACGGGATTCCGGCCCGGGGAGGTAAATTACAGCGGGCGAGCCTCAGACCTGACGAGAATTACAGGATCTTTGCCGACTTTCTTTTTACTAATAATTACAAGAGAAGTCCGTTTTGGCGTTCTGCATTCCTGCCTTTTGAATCTTGGTGGTCCCAGTGTTTGGTACACGATTACTAGAGACCTGAAAAATTCACGAGTTCAATGATCTGTAGCTAGGGCCAGTGACTTGTCGCGTAAAAATCGGAGCACACAGTAGACTTCAATACTATATACACACCTCAGCTTTTGTTATACCTCCATTGGCTGCTGGTGCCGTGTCCGTCTTCGACCAAGCCACTCAGGACTAAGTAACTCCGACACTGAACCTTCGTAATTCGTGCGCAAACGGTTAACATGGGCCAGAACATTTTTTAGCCAGTCAAAGAATCTGGACGACCCTACAGTGCTTTGGACTGTATCTTGTCTCGAAATCTTTTCGCGAAATATCACTGCCCCTACCTGTAGGCTGTACTCCACTTTCGTGTGCAAAATCGTGCATATATCACTGTTCATTGGTTGCTTGTTGTATTGCCGGAAGATGGTGATTCGGTCTGCATTTTAATGCGTATTTTTAATGGGCTCAGAGTTGTCCAGGAGGTGTAGTTTAATGAGTGGACCAATAGCATTAGCAATACAAACGTACGGGGATTTGAAATTTAACTTGTCCCGAAATAAAAAACGCGACGTTTTCAGGTCTGTAATGATTACACAAAAAAAAAAATTTCAAAAAAATATGATTTACGTCTCTAACTCTTCTAGTCCTTAAGCACCCTGTGCCCGAAAATTTGGGCTTGTTGTAAAGTGATACTGAATGTGATCAGAATAATACTTGTAATCGTATACAGTGCATTCATGATTACTTGCAACTTTTCTGAATAATAATAATGGCGTGTGGGGAGTGCACCCAGGGAAAGGCAACACCCTCCGAGCGATGGTCTTTCCAGCTGGGACCCGTAGCTGAGCGTCATCCCCAAGCACGACTGAAATGAAACCCTAGAATGGAGCGGCGCTGGAATGCAAGGCCGAGGGAAACGGGAGTACTCCGAGAAAACCCGCTGGCAAGCGGCATCGTCCAGCACGATTCCCACAGGCTAAAATCCGGGAGTGAACCCGCCGGGTTTTCTGAAGTCCAGCTGAAGTTCTAATTTCAGGTTAACTAAGCTTAACTAAGTCTAGAAAATAACACCAAAGGGGCAACGCACTGCATTCTTGCCCACCCAGATTTATTATAATTTTACATGAGAAATATTCTTACCACCCATTACCACCACACTTATTTTATCTCTGTTTTATTCATATTAAATATAAATGAAATATGATACTTTATAGCTTAAGTATAGGTGTAGGTTCGATTTAATCAAATAAACATAAGTTCGTTTAACACAAGTATAAAACTCTTGCACTACACGAGTTATTTTTAATTATATAGTCTATACACAGGAACTGCGGTGTCTGAGCGGTTAGACTGCTAGCCTTGCACCAAGGGGAACCGGGTTCAATCCCCGGCCGGGTCACTCCCGGATCTTCGCATGTGGGAATCGTGCCGGACGATGTCGCTGGTCGACGGGTTTTCTTGGGTATCTCCCGTTTCCCCCGCATTTTCATTCCGGTGCCGCTCCATTCTCACCTCGCTTCATCCTGATCGGCTCTCGAGACCTCTACGTTGAGAGCCGCCCAATTCCCTTCATTCACTCACATTTAGGTACTTATAACAGTTGAAGTATGTTTTCTTTATGACACTGTCCATGGTCAACGTTAACGTAAACAGCCCTGACGTACACGATGACGACGAACCGTGCTATAATGAATGCCTACTTTAATTTTCATACGTACACGTTTTTTTATGCCCACATTTTCCAACGTGAAACGACTTTTACAGAATTATTTGGCGAAAAGAAGGGACCTCTCAGCTAAGGCTGTTCACGGTAAAGTGAGTACTTTTGCGAACCAACATTTGAAAAATGTCATTGCCCGTACCTGCATATACAGAGTGATTCTAAAATCATGGGACAAACATTGAGGGGTGGTAGAGCTCACTAAAACAAACAATTATTGTATAGGAATATATGGGCGGGAGTGACGCGTTGAGGCACAAACACAAAAATAACACATGAAATGCAACACATTGTTTATTTACAACGTCGCCGCTAAATGCCTTTTTACAGCAATGTTTATAATAATTGCTCAAAATTGCTACCACCGACAGTAATGCAAGCTTGGTAGCGTCGGTGGAGTGATTGGCGAACAGATTCAAATACGCCGGGTATTTCACGCACGCCACCATTGTCAGCCAATCACACGCCATATGTAGAGGTCGCCAAGCATGCGTGACTGTTGGTGGATGCATTTCCAGCAACTGTTTTAACATTTACTGTACGGAATCACTCGTTAAGTATGCTGCTAATGAACATTTTATATTTCCGTTAATGTGTTATGATTTTGTGTTTGTGCCTCAACGCGTCACTTCCGCCCATATATTCCTATACAATAATTGTTTGTTTTAGTGAGCTCTACCACCCCTCAATGTTTGTCCCATGATTTTAGAAACATCCTGTATTGTAACGGGCACACTGACTGTTACGCGTCCAGTAAAGTTGNCAATGTTTGTCCCATGATTTTAGAAACATCCTGTATTGTAACGGGCACACTGACTGTTACGCGTCCAGTAAAGTTGGCAACGACGCAGAGATGGTAGTTCCACGTGTTAACGTTAAATTACAAGTGTTAAGTAAACAGTTGTAAATAGTGAAATATTTTAATTTTTTTTCTAACACGTGTGTGTGAAAATTAAAACCTTTTTAAAATATTTACTTTAAAAAAAAAAAATTCTGTTGACGTTGGCCGACGAAGTGTTAATGTTACGTGCGGTGGAATAACACGCGATGTGCAAACGAGTAGATCTCGGGCGGGGCTTTCAAAAGTGCTCATTTCACCGTGAACAGTCTTATATCGCGTTCGAGTCTCGGGAGCGGCGGCTAAAAAAGCAGAGCCAGCCAGCCCCAACTGCGCAACTCATTACCGGAGCGATTCGTCGGCAGCGGGTGACCCAGTTAACCTGCTAATTTATGGCATCGCCNCCCCCCCCTCCCAACGTGATTTCTAATTCGGCGTTCGCGTTTAACTGGACCGGTTCTGCAATAGGTTTGCGTCAGTACCGGCGATATGTGTTTCGCGGGCAGCTACATGCATTGCGTAAGAATTAAAACCATTCGTAAATTAAAGTGGACTTAAGTTGTAATTAGGGGCAGTGATATTTCGCGTCCAGCTTCTTTGATTGGCTAAAAAAAATGTCCTGGCCCGTGTTAACCGTTTGCGCACGAATCACGAAGGTTCATTGTCGGAGTTACTTAGTCCTGAGTGGCTTGGTCAAAGACGGACACGGCACCAGCAGCCAGTGGAGGTATGACAACAGCTGAGGTGTGTATATAGTATTGAAGTATACTGTGTGTTCAGATTTTTACGCGAAAAGTCACTGGCCCCTAGTTGTAATATATTGAAATAAAAGTAGGTAATCACGAATTGTTCTCGCGATAATCAGGTTTCCTCAAACCTTTAAAATGTATCTGTTCCTAGCCTTGATGCCTACCTCAACGAACACACTTGAGTAGGAGTATGCTTCTTTGACCCTTTTCAGACCTACATTAATGTTTGGTTTCAGATGCTGCAAATAAGAAAAAAAAAAAATTTCTCGTGCGCTGTGGCCGTGGTGGCGTAGTGGTTAGACTACTCGCCTCCCACCTGGGCGACCCGGGTTACATTCCTGGGTGGGTCGTTCCCGGTTTTCCGCATGTGGGAATCGTGCCGGGTGATTCCGCTGGTCGGCAGGTTTTTCTCGCGGATATCCTGTTTTCCCAGCGCCTTCATTCCGGCGCTGATCCACGCTCACCTCGCTTCAACCGTATCGGCTCTCAAGACCCCCGATGTTAAGAGCCACTCAAATCCTTTCACTTAACTCACTTCGACGTGTACTGCACTTGAATTCCACAGAACTGGTTTCTTTACAAAAAGCCAATGATCTGTAGGCTTTGTTTTTCTATATGGCTATATTAACCATGTAATTTCCTATAACACTGTGATGGTTTACGAATAGCTCCCCCTCGGGAAAGATAATCGTACTCTGAGCTTCGCAGTGTACAGCACTGGCCGAATATAACCTTCGCGTGCGTTATGTACATCATTGAGTGCACTGTGTTGAAATCAAGGCAATTTATCGTCATAATTTTTTACTTCACTATCTGAAAGTGATTCATACAAGGAGAACATGAATGTGTACATTATAGTTTTCAAGAGATAGCAGCGAAAAGACGAAAATTTCGGATTATGGGAGCCCAAGGTTCTACGCTCCTAATTAATTTTGACCAAATAAATCACGTGTCATGTGAATTGTATCATGTAAAAATGTTAATTAAGCATCTACAATATCTAAAAAATCTGTACTCGGGTACTGTCATCCTGAATCTCTTTTAAAATAGTCGTTGATGTTATTGCCAACACATTTGTATTCGTCCGAGAGAAAATGTTAATAATTATTAGTTTCTCTTGGTCAAACAATAATGTGTTGGTAAAAACATCAATAGGCCCTGCCTATTTGAAAGGATATTCCGGATACCAGTACCCTAGTGCCTATTATAAAATATCCTTGATTCTTAATTAACATGTTGGGTATACGGTATCGACCACATGACGTGATTTGGTTGGCAAAGTTAATTAGGAGCATATAAACTTGGACTCTCATATTCCAAAATTTTCGACTTTTTCGTGCCATATTTTGAAAACTATAATCATTTGAGTACAAATGTTAACATTTATGTGGTCCTTGTATAAATCTCTTTCAGATGGTGAAATTAAAAAATTACCGTAAAATACGACCTTAAAGGTGTTGGACCTCAAAAATTTTTATTATTTTATCATTGTAACCAAACATTATTCACCTTGAACGCATTGTATGTGATGACATACTTCTCGAATAAAAAAATCTTACAAATTATATTTTTTGAATAATTTGATGTTGATTACAAAATTCTTCTCTTTTGTTGCAGCCATCATAACAAATACTAAGTTGTACAGATGAAAATACTTAAAAAGTAAAAAAATCCTATGGGGTACAGCGTGGCACATATGTAAATCACCAAATAACAAACCATTCAAGTAAAAAAAAATTAAAATATAAAGATATGTTTGCACTTTTTAACGTTTTTTTAAATGTATGAATTTTTATTTGGTGATTACCTATATGTCAAGCAGTAGCCCACGGCATTAGTTTATGTTGTAAATGTTTTCATCTGCACAACTTAGTTAGTATTTGTTATAATAGCTGCAACAAAACAGAAGAATTTTTGAATTTGGCATCAAATTATTTAAAAACTATAAAGTATAAAGATTTTACATTTGAAGAAAAAGTCTTTAAATACATTGCGTACGAATTTAAAAAAATATTTGGTACAATTATAAAATAATTAATTTTTTGGCGTCCAACGCCATTAAGGGGTATTCCTGGTAAGAATTTTTTAACAACTTAAAGTCACACCTGGTCATAATTAAGCATTGCTGCTGGCCCTCCCAATACTGCAATATACATTACCAGGAAGATGAATTTCTTGCTAATTATATCCGTATTAAGTAGAGACCTGAAAAATTCGCGAGTTCAATGACCTGTAGGCTCAACTCGATTTTCGTATGCAAAATCATGCAGATATTACTGTTCATTGGTTGCTTGTTGTATTAGTCGAAGACGGTGATTTGGTCTGAATTTTACTGTGTATTTATTATAGGCTCAAAGTTGTCCAGGAGGTGTAATTTAACGGGTGGGTCAATAGCATTAGCAATACAAACGTACGGGGTTTTGAATTATAGCTTGTCCCGAATGGAAAACGTGAATTTTTCAGGTCTCTAAATTACATGTGATGAAAGCCATTGAATTAGCCCACAGTTACTAAGTTGTGATTTTTTAACTTTTCCTTAAGAAATATCCCTAATTGTCATGTAGGGCTTGTAGAAAGTTTTATCTAATATAAATTTTTAAAACAATGCAACATCCCAATGTAATTATTTTTTTCAGGACAGAAATGAAGGTCGGCGTTTTGTTGCCAATTCATAAATTTCGTTTTTGAAACATAAACTTGGTGGTTGAAAAGTGGCAAAATGCAGCTAAAAAATAATAAGTAGGGGCGGGGCTATGCTTCAACTTCGTACGTGCGCGCTTGCATATTTCCTTTTGCTATTGTTAGGGCCAGTGTCCTTTCGCGTAAAAATCGGATCCCACAGTAGACTTCAATACTATATACACACCTCAGCTGTTGTTATACCTCCATTGGCTGCTGGTGCCGTGTCAGTCTTTGACCAAGCCACCCAGGACTAAGTAACTCCGACACTGAACCTTCGTGATTCGTGCGTTAACGGTTAGCAAGGGACCAGAAATTTTTTTTTAGCCAATCAAAGAATCTGGACGACCCTACAGTGCTTTGGACTATATCTTGTCTCGAAATCTTTTCACGAAATATCACTGCTTCCACCTATCATTGTTTCTCAAGCATTTTCAACAATACTTATTTTAAATTCGTTTCGATATTTCTTGAATTAAATTCATTAGGAACACTGATACTATTTTTTTTTTTAAATATATATGTTTCGCTGTATCCCTCATTGATGTAACTGATTTTTGTTTTGGGGAAAAGGACCATTACGCTGGCATTGCACAACATATACGAAAGGTGTTAAAAAAATTCTACATGATGCCGGCTAGAGAAGTTAATGGGAAGGGAGGGGGGGATAGGAAACCAATAGCTTGTGACAGGAAAATGTTGCGATTTCGACAACCTGTAGTCTAGACTCCACTGCTGCCCCAGTGTGTAGTCATTTACCTCAGACCAGGTAACACGGGATTCGGCGTTCCTTTTCTTGCAGGTCTGTTGTTGGCTTTGAAAACACACCAGAAATGTAGATGTTTTTTAAGTCTAGCTTATCCTCAAATTAATCCGCGAAATTGTCCAGTCCCTACGGATAGCTAATGCATAGACATGATAAATTCGCGTCATTATTTGGCATCAGGCTGAACTTCACAGTTACTGTATCTACTGGAGCCAGCGTCACGTTCCTACTGGCTGCTTCGTAGATGTCAAGCTACGCCTTTTCTAACTTAACTGCACTTGATTGGGGGGCACAGAATTGTGAAGTGCTCAATGACTGGCGCAGCTTTACCCAGGGTGTGTCAGATAGAGTACGGTCCAATGACAAACGTATTCCAAAGGTGCGCGTGTTTGAAGTTCAGCGTGTTACCTAATAATAGCAGGTCTCTGCTGATGTGCTGCTGCTGTCCTTGAACATGACATCAGCAGAAGGGTGCCAATCCGTACTCAGCCCTTCGTCGAGCACAAGTAGAAATGTTCTACATGGGATGAATCCGCTGAGAGGAAGAGTGTGAACTATCTTCTGAATAGGCAGGATAATTGGGAGCAATATTTGATTTTTTTTTTCCTTTGTCCAGAGATACGGCGCCACTACCCATCAACTTTTCGGAAAGCCGTTCGCCAATCAGCGCCCGGTATCTTATTTGCCAGCCGGCATCCCAGCCAATAGGGTACATTTTGCAGCACGCTGTATCCAACCGGACACAAGCTCAACCAATCAGAGAATGAGAACGCTCATATCAAAGGAACCGCCGCAGCATTTCGTGTCTTGTGTATTTCATTTACCTTTAGTCATGTCATTTTAAACCACCCAGTCCCAAAGTTGGATTTTGAGATACGGTATTTTAAGGTACAACTAGGCAGGAATTCTTTAACGCGAAAATCGGATGTCCCTGCCTACGTACTCTGCTGCTGCCGTCAAAATAATTCGCGACATTCTCGTACTTCTGGCTAACGCGTGTAAACTAGGCCTGTGCGACAACGAGATACAGCAACTACAAAACCCAACACGTTCGTCGATAAAAGAAAGTGTCAGGACCGTAGAGCGAAATATTCCGGCGCAGTTTGCGAACGGTGAATGCCGCCCAGTTTCGGGAACACGTTGTGACTTACCTCAAGTGGCTTCTACTAAAACTGGTCCAGACAGCCACACCCATTTGGCTCCGCGGGTGACGGTAGCGGGGAAGAATGGAGGGGGAGGGGGATGTAGATTTCGATTTCACTGGGACCAGTGGTGACAAGATAAGCTTGTCGTGTTTGCTTTTTTTCTGTACGTGTTTGCCTCCTCGTTCGCGTATCAGCAGAGGCACTGCCATTTCACATCCAAACAATCTGAGTCATAGTGGCATATATATATATATATATATATATATATATATATATATATATACTAAAACAAACAATTATTGTATAGGAATATATGGGCGGGAGCGACGCATTGAGGCACAAACACAAAACATAACACATGAAATGCAACGCATTGTTTATTTACAACGTCGCCGCTAAATGCCTTTTTACAGCAATGTTTGTAATAATTGCTCAAAATTGCTACCACCGACAGTAATGCAAGCTTGGTAGCGTCGGTGGAGTGATTAGCGAACAGATTCAAACACGCCGGGTATTTCACGCACGCCACCATTGTCAGCCAATCACGCCATATGTAGAGGTCGCCAAGCATGCGTGAATGTTGGTGGATGCATTTCCAGCAACTGTTTTAACATTTTCTGTACGGAATCACTCGTTAAGTATGCTGCTAGTGAACATTTTATGTTTCCGTTAATGTGTTATTGTTGTGTTTGTGCCTCAACGTATATATATTGGACGTTGCACTCCATCCAGTTAAGTACGTACTGGATAATTTCACGAATTCATTTTAAGAGTGCGAGAACGGAGAGATTTGGGTGGCTCTTAACATCGGGGTCTTGATAGCCGATGAGGGGGAAGTGAGGTGAGTATGGAGCAGCGCCGGAATGCAAGTGTGGGTAAAACGGGTGATCCCCGAGAAAACTCACCGACCAGCGGCATCGTTCGGCATGATTCCCACTAGCAAATGGAGGTAAAACAACAGCTGAGGTGTGTATATACTATATATAGGGGCAGTGATATTTCGCGAAAAGATTTCGAGACAAGATACAGTCCAAAGCGCTGTAGGGTCGTCCAGCTTCTTTGATTGGCTAAAAAATGTCCTAGCTCGTGTTAACAGTTTGCGCACGAATCACGAAGGTTCAGTGTCGGAGTTACTTAGTCCTGAGTGGCTTGGTCAAAGACGGACACGGCACCAGCAGCCCATGGAGGCGTAACAACAGCTGAGGTGTGCATATAGTGTTGAAGTCTACTGGGTGCTCCGATTTTTTCGCGAAATGTCACTGGTCCTATTCGTTAGTCTAACGAAATGGAAAGGGCCCACGTCTTCATCTTCAGCTTCCATTTTACTCCCCCCTGCCTTTCAGGCGGATAGTTGCGGCAGAAACCAACGTTAGCACACGTCTCTCAACAGAGAGATATCACGATAAGTTGTGCAGTCGTGCAAGCATGCACCTGTTTTTATCTGTTGAGCGCGGTCTGAAAGTACTACACCTGCTGGTTTATGACTCAATGAGCGCGTACCGCCTTTGATCTCGAGATACATCGCATCGCAGCGTTGTCGACTCTGCTTTTCCACGTGGAGTGCAGCGTGCCCTTCGGGTTTTCCCCCTTTCACTTGCGCCTTATTTCATGCCAAGCCCTACCTGCGACGCCGTTCGTAGCAAGTGCTGGCGACGCCCGAAGCAGACATGTTGCGCAACTAACTACACGTCGTAAAAAAAAAAAAATACGTGACCAACTTGCGACGTTTGTTATAGTACGTCCACGGTGTCCGTACACTTTCAGAATGAAATATTTGATAAATATCCCCACGCAGGTTACGTTTGGCGTTTCCTACATAAATTATATTTCCCCAGATGTTTTATTCTTAACATTACATTAACGTACTTAAATATTTGTTAAGTGAAAGTTTTGCTTATTTTTATCAATAAATTATAACTAGGGCCAGTGACTTTTCGCGTAAAACTCTGAGCACACAGTAGACTTCAATACTAAATACACACCTCAGCTGTTGTTATACCTCCATTGGCTGCTGGTGCCGTGTCCGTCTTTCACCAAGCCACTCAGGACTAAGTAACTCCAACACTGAACCTTCGTGATTCGTGCGCAAACGTTTAACACGGGTCAGGACATTTTTTAGCCAATCAAAGAAGCTGGACGACCCTACAGTGCTTTGGACTGCATTTTGTCTCGAAATCTTTTCGCGAAATATCACTGCCCCTAATTATAACTAGGGAGACAATATTTTTACGAAAATTGATTCTTACAGGCTGTATTTCAATATATTACACGAACACCTGCAGTTTCTCTTTAATAACAGGTAGCACATCTTCGTAACAACACTTTGTGACTTTTTTGATGTGCCAATGGGAGCATGTTATACGGACACTGGAAATTTTTGATTCTTTGGCAGGCGCACCTATGATGCGTAGCAGTTAAGGCCGCTCGTTCGTGAGCAGAGAGAAACTGCTTTCCGAGAAAGTCCGGCAAACCTGATTACAGCATTCTTACGTGCAACCAATCCGCGTACGTTTCCTGCAATCCTCGACGGGTGTGCGAAGCACCGTGGCACAAGGGCATCACCGGTAACCCGGAGAAGCGCACGCAGAGTTGCAGACGAGCCGCGGCGCGCGCAGCGGTAGGGCCTTCAGGACTCGTGCCACCGTCGTCTTTAGGAAGAGAGGATGTCTTGAGATGGGATACAAACTGCGCGGATTTCCTGGTAACCACCCTGCCCCCCTCGGTGCGACTAGAGACGCCAAAGGAACCTGGGCCCAAGCCAGCTGAGCAATATAAGCCGCTTCTTACAGAGTCGGGAGTGCGGCAATTAGCGCCAGGTGCGTGGCGCCACCGGAGCAGCGAACGAGGACAGTGGCCAGCAAATGAAGTTGGCGAGAATCGGGAGTAGAGAGTGAGAATGAACGGTTAGACCGTGAAGAAGTGGGACTTAATGCGTGAGTGGCAGCCATTTAGAAATATATTTAATGTATGGCAATGGANAAACATTCTGTTTCTAAATCTATTCCGCACATTTGCAATGACTGCCCTTGAGCTTTATTTATTGTCATTCCAAATGCCAATCTGACTGGAAACTGTGTTCTTTTAAAGTGAAAGGTAATTTCTGATGGAATAAATGGAATTCTGGGAAGAAGCACATCTTCTCCTTTGGAAGCAATACTATAAAAGTATTGCTTATAGTTAATACTATAGAAGTAGCTTATATAGTATTGCCCATCTTTTTTTTTTATTGCAAGGCATGTGCCGTTGCAAAGTTTTTGTCGATTAATGTTTGGAAGTAAAATGACTGGCACTCCTATTTTCAATTTTAATATATGTGGAGGCAATCCTGGAACATCAAGCGAATTTATAAATTCTGGCGGATAATTTACCGCTTCATTTTCGTGTTATGTTAAATCCACAGATTTGTATGTGACACGTTCGCTGGTCGATAGTATCGACATATATAATAGTATCGATATATCGAGCATGAATGTACTTATAAGTATCGATATATCGTTTTATCGTTACATCGATAAGCATTGATATAAAGTTTTATATAGATAGATAGATATGTTGCTAGTTTGCGACGTTACATTGTTGACATTCCATTGTTGATAAAAACAATTTCCTAGATCCCGATTGCAACGCCACCTACCGGGTCTAATTGTGAATCTAAACCATCCCGGCACCCACTCAAACACACACAAAAAATGTCATCAAAATCGGTCCAGCCGTTTAGGAAGAGTTCAGTGACATACACACGTACAGAAGTATTATATATATATATATAAAGATATTGTGTAAAGGGTAAAGTGACTGTATGTATGTAGTATAAAGTTGGCGATAAGGAAAGTAGTTAAAATAGAAATTGACATTAAATATTGCGCTGATTAATGGGAATACATTTTAACAGTAGAGATAGGAAATTTTATTTGCTAAAAATGTTCTGGCCCGTGTTAACCGATTGTGCACGAATCACGAAGGTTCAGTGTCGGAGGTCACTTAGTCCTGAGTGGCTTGGTCAAAGACGGACACGGCACCAGCAGCCGAGATGTGTATAAAGTATTGAAGTCTACTGTGTGCTCCGATTTTTACGCGAAAAGTCACTGGCCCTAGGCATAAGGGTACTCGAAAGTGTAAACGAAACAAATGTCACGCAAAGTTTTTTCCTTGGCGTTTCGTTGTATCCTGAACCACACTCGGACATCGCGCTCCGACTGCAGCACGTCTTCTGCTTTGAATACTTGCTAGAGAGGTTCAGGTCGATGTTTGCACAGCTTAACTGTACAAGATGCAAGACGCCGTCTCCGCTCTCGGGACGTTTGGGTCCGTTCCAAGGTGCGCAATAAGTGTGGGGACTTTAATTAGAGAACGTAACGGTCCGAAGCAGTTTAGCCACCTTTTGAAAGGCTTCCGGGAAATTTCCCTGTAGGCGAAAAACCCCATTTCACGCGCTACCTACGCTTGGGTGGAGAAGAATGCACTCGAATGTTCTCGTAGTTGAAATAAAATGACCCAGGTTTGGTGAACCATCCTTTTTATGCTCATTTTAACCGCGCTTCTAACACTTCCAACATTCTGCCCCTATGATATACGCTTGCCCATTTATTTATAATTCCTCACTTTTAAAATTACATAAAACTAATCAATTTTATTCTGAAGTCTATTCAGCAATGCGCATAAGACTAGCACTCTGCCCTTCAAAAAACATTTCAAAGCTGGAAAACACCCTTTTGACCACAAAATACGCGAAAGAGGTTTATGGCATGATACACATTGTTTATTACGTTCGCTGATTTTATGATTGGGGCATGAATATGGGCCATATCCTTGATCATAGCATACATCGATACACCTGAGAAGTAGGGCCCGGCAAAATCTCGCGTTATTTTATCGTTGCAGGATAAACTCCAGCACATCTGTAAGCTTGATTGACTTCTGCAATTAGTCCACAAATTGCACATCGCGTTTTTTCAACGTCACGTTTAGCCAATAGTAAAGTATCGACGATGCAGCAACCAATCAGCAGTGAAGCGGTCACATAGGAAAATGACGTCGTATAGTAAGGGCCAGTGACTTTTCGCGTAAAAATCGGAGCACACAGTAGACTTCATTACTATAAACACACTTCAGGTGTTGTTATACCTCCATTGGCTGCTGGTGCCGTGTCCGTCTTTGACCAAGCCACTCAGGACTAAGTAACTCCGACACTGAACCTTTGTGATTCGTGCGCAAACGGTTAACACGGGCCAGAACATTTTTTAGCCAATCAAAGAAGCTGGACGACCCTACAGTGCTTTGGACTGCATTTTGTCTCGAAATATTTTCGCGAAATATCACAGCCCCTACGTATAGTTACCAGTGACCAATGCAATCCCGAATTGCGCGGAAGTAGGTAAGGTGCAGTGAGGTATAGCATAGAACCAAATAATAACGCGAATTTAACATATCTTTACTTGTCAACCCCTTAGCATGTTATCCTGAGTATACTCGTTCGTGTCTGACACGTTGCAGAATAGGTAAAACCGTGGTCGGTGCTGTACCAGTCCAGAAGTTAGCGCCAATACAGACAGCTCCTCTCCCTGGGCGATGCTACTGGCTGCTGCTGACGTATTAGCTGTTACATCATTGGTTGCTTCTCGCGCCGCGGATATACTGAAACTCTTTCAATACGTTACAAAGTGCCAGTTGTTATAAGGAATTCTAATGTACTGTTCACGTCAAAATCACCTTCATTTGCAACCCCTGCACTGAAAAATGGGTTAATTGAAATTTTCACAAAATAAATATAATTTTATAAAATATATCGATCAGGATTGTGTTAGTACCTATTTAAAAAATAAACATTGTCCTCAGAAACTCGAATGAAATACAAGTAATTACATCCACATCTTCTTTAATATTCTGCCGTAAACTGGATTTAGCATAAAATTTGGTTACAGGATTATTTTATTTAAATATAATAAATGGATCAAAAAAAATTGAATGGTTAAAAATATAATTTTTAGGTCTTCGTGCACAGTTTTCTTAAGGGAAAATAAAAAATTACAGCGATCCTTTTAATAACAGCTGTTTTAATTTCACACTTAAATTTGTAACGTTTTTCGATTGAAACAAGTTTGCTTACGAACACGCAACGCCAGACGTAATTGTATTTTGGCTGTTTGCTTTGTAAACACTGTTGGAGGGCGTGAATAGTTCTTACGAAATTAGTTTAGTACTTAAAAATTTGGCTGTTGCAAGTAAATACCACAATTCCAGCCAAACACGAACATTTACACACACATATATGCAATTTTTCCATTTACCGCCAGCTTGAAAGTGACTTCTTTGGAACATCAGCTCGCCTTGCGGTGAAAATGCTCCCTGTGCCAAACTGTCCCATTAGAAATCTCGTTTTGTTCTTAACCTGAATAGAATTGACCTTGACCATGGTCGAGCTCTACGCGGACAAGTGAACAGAAGACATGTCGAAATCATTAATCAATGAACAAGCTCTTTACACACACATACATAGGGGCAGTGATATTTCGCGAAAAGATTTCGAGACAAGATAACAGTCCAAAGCACTGTAGGGTCGTCCAGCTTCTTTGATTGGCTATAAAATGTTCTGGCCCGTGTTATCAGTTTTCGCACGAATCACGAAGGTTCAGTGTCGGAGTTACTTAGTCCCGAGTGGCTTGGTCAAAGACGGACACGGCACCAGCAGCCAATGGAGGAATAATAACAACAGCTGAGGTGTGTGTATAGTATTGAAGTCTACTGTGTGCTCCGATTTTTACGCGAACAGTCACCGGTCCTACCTATAACCACCGCTTAAAATTCTGAGGAAACAGAACAATCGCAAAGCTTGTTTATGCTGTGTTTCATCGCCATCGCAATGATTCCTTATGGCCGGATTTAACTTTGAAGCGTGTAATGCTATTTACTACGTGTTCTCCTTAACTCGTTCAGTCCCGCTTTAATCTGTAGTTTCTGGCGCTGCACTCAAGTTACCGGTTGGCCCGTAAGGTGCTTATTCTATTTCAACGCTAGTTTCATTCTCGCTTGGCGCTCACGAGGTAGACGAATTAACCCATTCAGACCGAGTGTACACAGGTGTGTGCATTACGCACGTGTAGGTAATTTTTGGCCTGTACTGCACACTGCGGAGTTCAATGACCTGCAGGCTAGACTGTCCAGTCTTGTGTACAAATACGCCGATGTCAACCGCACATTGGTTGCCTGCTGTCACAGTAGAACGCGACGGTTGGGCCAGCCTTCTCCAGGAGGTGTCAAACCCCCTGTGTACCAATGGCTGAAGTTTTATAAACACACGTGTTTCGAATTCTAGCTTGTCCCGAAATCAATCCGCGAATATTTCAAAGGCCAATATCAAATACCAATGATCTAACCTGGTAGTAAATGATTCGCAAACCGTCCTACTGGTCTAGGTCATGATTGGTTCATATTAATATAGCCGAACATACAGCCTACAGCTCATTGGCTGTGACAACGAAACAAGTTTTGCATCGACTTAATTACAGACGGTATCATGTAATTTTTTTTTGTTTGCAGCATCTGAAATCGTATATTAAAGTGGGTCTAAAAGGGTTCAGTATTCACAAAACAGAGCTACGATAAAGATCACCAATCACACTGTTGATTGCACTGGGCACTCATCCCTTCTGTGTTCTGCCCAGGTCAACATATTCACTGTAGTGGAGGAGTGGGCAGAACATAAAAAAGCACTTAGCACCTTAAGTTTACATATGGGATGTTAGTTAATTCGCGGATATGGACTTCACCACACGAATCTATGGTCCTGTACTATTCAGTTGAATAAGTCGTTTGGAAAAAGGCCCTTGTGCGAAACCCTTAAGTTAACAGAAGACGAACTACTGTATAACAATTTACTAAATGTACATTTATAGCCAAAGCAAACGAATTCCCATACATGAGTAACATAGGTGCTCATAAATTAACGTCATTTCTGCTCTTTTCATACACGTACGTTAACATAAACTATTTAAGCCTTATACATGTCGTTTTTTACTAAATGAAGGTTACTATGTTGTCTATGCGAGCGCAAATGTAAACATTATTTGTTATTTCATTTATTTAAGTGACATGAGAAGTTTGTTGCATTATGTCATTATTTGTAAATTACTATCTCTGTTCGCCACACATTATAGAATCTGTAGCAATATCAGTTTCAGAATTCTCGTTGGCACTTGACATATCTATCGATTGTACATATAGTTCCACAAATAGTATGTCCTGTAGGTACGCACGCAGTATGTTTAACAAGGAATAGACTTAACCCGGTGCGCCGTGGGTATCTTTCCACGCGACATAACGCGTCATTCGCGTGCAGTTAACGTGGCAGACGTTGCCGACACGGACTTCACTTAACGCACGCGCCCAGTGCCCCTTCACTACAGTGCAAAAAAAAGTTTAACTGGCTTGCGTTTGCGTTGTTGCGCTGCTGTCTGCAAATTAGATATGTAACAAATGGGCTTCATTGAACGAGATGAAAGCCCACAAATTTAACTACATGCGTAAATTTGTAATTTTTTCGTACCTCTAAATCTAAAGGAAACTCAGTAGGCAGGTTCTAGAAAATGACGTTTTTTTTTAAATAGAATTTTACGATTTTTCTTTGGCTGCATTTAATACGATAAAATCAAAACTACACGGTCTGGTGGGTTTTTACCTTTTCTGGCACAAAGTCGAATTCCCATAACATTAATTTACTGATATACTCATATGGTCCATTCACGGTTTCTTCCAAATTTTCTGAACTCCTGCTAGAGTTTTACTTCCAGGATATCCCTCCGCTTCATACAAATAAACCTTAACCGATTCTAGAAAATTACACCACAGTAGAGACCTGAAAAATTCGCGTTTTCCATTTGGGACAAGCTATAATTGGAAACCCCGTACGTTTGTATTGCTAATGCCATTGGTCCATCCGTTAAATTACACCTCCTGGACAACTCTGAGCCAATAATAAACACACAGTAAAATGCAGACCGAATCACCGTCCTCCGATAATACAACAAGCAACCAATGAAAAGTAATATCTGCATGATTTTTGCATACGAAAATGGAGTATAGCCTACCAGGTCATTGAACTCGTGAATTTTTCAGGTGTCTACACCTCAGCGACAACGCACCGCATTCATGCGCACGTATAATAATATTTTGCATGACAACTATTTATTACTAGTTATTATCATCAACACACCTATTTCCTCCCTGTTCTTATTCATATTAATTTCAAATGGAACATTATAATTTATGGATAGGGACAGTGATATTTCGCGAAAAGATTTCGAGACAAATACAATTCAAAGCACTGTAGGGTCGTCCAGCTTCTTTGGTTGGCTAAAAAAAAATGTTCTGGTCCGTGTTAACCGTTTGCGCACGAATCACGAAGGTTCAGTGTCGGATTTTCTTAGTCCTGAGTTGCTCGGTCAAAGACGGACACGGCGCCAGCAGCCAATGGAGGTATAACAACAGCTGCGGTGTGTATATAGTATTGAAGTCTACTGTGTGCTCCGATTTTTACGCGAAAAGTCACTGGTCCTATTTATAGATAAAGTATAAGTAAAAGTATAATTTATCCAAAAATAAGGTAATTTTATTATAACAAGTACAAAACGCTTGTGATATATTGCAAATGTAGGAAAGAGCCAAACACGCAATAGATGTGGTGGTTTTTCAAAATGTTTGATTCAATAGGTGTGGTGAAACCGCGAATGCACTATATACGCGCAAACAGTGATTCCACTGAAAATATTTTAGCGCATAGTCCTCTGAAGTACTGGGTGAGGAAACTGTGGTTACCCGCGTGGGAAAGTATCCCAGTGGGTACCTCCAGGGTCACTTCAACCCAAAACAAGGGGAGGGGCAATCGAGAAACTGGATTATCGGCTGCAGGGTACTTGATAAAGAAGGAAGACGAGAAACAAGACTGGTCGCAACAGCTGAGCGGCGCGCTGGTAAAGACGTAATTCGCCCGCGATGTTTATCTACGTATAAAAAAATTCCGAAACTGCACGTGGCGAGGTATAGTCCATTCGCGGTATCTTCACACATTTGGAATCGAACCTTCGAAAAATCACCCCGCGTATAGGGCGTTCATGAATACGTCATGTAATATAAGAGTTTTATACTTCCCTGTAAAAAAGGTTTCTAGTACAGTTCCTTGACTGTAATGGGTGGGTCCACCTGTTCTTCGTGAAAAGATTTACGTGGAGGATAGACTTCAATATCCTATTTGCACACTTGCAGCTGGCTTCTCTTGTGTGAAGAGAGTCTGTTGCACGAGTGGGCCAATCAGATTAACGTTTCTCCGGTACCGACCGTCCGTGATTTGCCGCCAGACCTCGCGGACTTTTCGCGTAAAAATCGGAGCTCACAGTAGACTTCAATACTATATGCACACATCAGCTGTTGTTATACCTCCATCGGCTGCTGGTGCCGTGTCCGTCTTCGACCAAGCCACTCAGGACTAAGTAACTCCGACACTGAACCTTCGTGATTCACGCGCAAGCTGTTAACACGGGTCAGAACATTTCTTAGCCAATCAAAGAAGCTGGACGACTCTACATTGCTTTGGACAGTATCTTGTCTCGAAATCTTTTCGCGAAATATCCCTGGCCCTACCTATAAGTCTCATAACAATTTAAATTATCCAATCACGAAAGTTGTTCTGTACTAAAGTGTTTTGGGGCACATCTTTCCCTGAAATCTTTTCGCGAAAAACAGGTACCCCTAGTTATGGGTTTTTTTTTTTTTTTTTTATCGTACGGAATTACCTCTACACATCAAGCTGCAAATGTATGAATTTTTGGTGTCTCTATACACATGAAGTTGGTAACTTACTTAATCGTCTGACTATTTCCTGTGTAACTGTAGAAACGATTCTATGAATGCAAAAGAGCATTGACCAATGAAGCATTCTCGCTATACGTATATCTACGGACAGGATAATTTCCCATTTTAAACTACCTGTAGACTGGACTCCGCGGTCTTACGTGTTCTCGGTCCACAGCTTCCTGTTAATTGGAAGCTGCTACAGTGTGTAGACGGGATTCGGTGCTTCTTTCCTTCAAAGTCATTTCCTAGCTCAGTGTTCAAGGGGNNNNGGGGGGGTGTCTAATGAACAGTAATCCAACTGCTAACATAACAGATATATTCATGAGTTTGGAGTCTAGCTTGTCTTAAAGAATTAGCGAAATTTCACATTCCCTACGTGCACCCTACTGTTGGAAATAAATTCCTAGAAATTTTCTTTTACATAAAAAGTTTCTTAGGCTTGGTTAGAGTGCGTTTTTACTTAAATTGTTATATGAGTTTTAAAAAAATTCGTTTATAATTACAAATTATAAAACGGAGAGAAAATATGTGTGTTGGTAATACCTCGTAGGAAATAGTTCTCGTGCGAAATTTTATCAAACTGAGTACTCGCAAATGAGGTGCGTTTTTCAGACTTGGTTGCCACTTGCCGGCATGAGGCCGAGAAGTGGCCTAAAAGTAGGACTTCAGAAGTCTTTCAGAAAAGTTGGATGTAACCACGAATGGACTTACATTCAGTTTTGCCCAGGTAAAGCGACACGTGCCGCGCATTATTGGTAATTGACTCGGGACTCGTGTAATTCATGCCCGGCGCATGTTGGACCCGTATTGCTGTGGTCGTCGCCCTAATCGCCTTTCAAATACGCTTCTTCGCGACGCCGCAAATTGCCTTCCCCCACGCCCATTTCCACCTTCTCCGCTTACCCCTTACCCTATCAAGCACGTCATTCCCGGGTGAAAATACCCGGCTCATTATTTAACACTTAAAGCTTTGAGTGCGGTACAGATTCACAGACAATGTAAACAAACCCCATGTGCCACGATGCAAGATTGCATGCAAGTTCGCATGGCCGCTGTAGTGAGTGATTCTGTAGAGGGTTTGGGATTCTGCATGGCCGTTTTCACGGACTTTTTCGCCGTTGGTTGTGTGCAGTTTTCAATGGAACGTTCCCTGCAAGGTTGAAATTAAGCAAATTAGAGAGAGGGTGTTGTGTGGTATTTAGGATTGCTGCTGTACTTTTAGTGAGTGAAGAGATTTGACAGACCCCTTAATATCGAGGTCTCGAGGTACCATTAGAGTGAAGCGAGGTGAGTATGNGGGGGGGGGGGGGGGGGAATGGGAGATCCCCGGGAAAATCTGCCAACACCAGCCCGCATCATTCGGCACGATTTCCCACATGCGAAAATCCGGGAGCGACTCCGCCGGGAATCGAAACCGGTTCGCTCTGGTGGTAGGCGAACAATCTAACCGCTCAGCCACCACGGCCCCCGTATCTGACGGAGTTGAGTAATGGAATGCTATTGAAATACTGCATGTATTTAGAAAGTTGTTACAAAATTTAGTTCAAATGTCATTATAAATTACTGTTCGTACACGAACTGTGCCCGAAACCCCATAAATTAAAAGGACACAGGACAAGTTAAAAGTTAACACTATCACGGACTTTACAGCCGGAAAGTCGTTTTCCTCCAGCCAAACTACGTTATTCAAACGAAGCATAAACGTCAGCGTGAACCCACATGCTTATAACAACCCAAAGTATCCCAGACGTGACTCAGCGACTTCAAAGAGTTACTTTTACCCCGTCCCCCCCCCTACCAGGACTTTTACTTTCATAAACTACGTCCAAGTTCATTCTGTACATGGTCACAAGCTTGTCGTGTCGGGCGAAAGTAAACACAGCTGAAACACGATGACCGCGAGAGATACAGTGAGTAGTTTCAGCGAAATCGCGCGACAGGTAATGGCTCGCATAATTCTACGTACTCCCGGCTCGGGACGGAGTTGACTTTCACTGCCGCAAATGTTGTAAATATGGCGCGGCATTACCCACGAGCAGCAACAACGAAGTCTGCGGGGTGCCGCCGTGGCGCGTGAAGGAAGGCCAATTAGCTTCGCCCGCAACAGCGACGCGATCGCCGATAATAATCGACTTGTTTAAAGANCACACCTGAAACCACATGTTAACATAACACAATGTAAGAATTATGCAAATTGTATGAATGATACGTGGCATGTGAAATGTAAAACAAAGCTATAGGGGAAGGAATTGAATAAAAATTTATATACACAGGATGATTCTTAAAATCATGGGACCAACACTGAAGGGTGGTAGAGCTCACTAAAACAAACAATTATTGCATAGGAATATATGGGCGGAAGTGACGCGTTCAGGCACTAAAACACAAAAATAACACACGAAATGCAACACATTGTTTATTTACAACGTCGCCGCTAAATGCCTTTTTACAGCAATTTTTATAGCAATTGCTCAAAATTGCTACCACCGACAGTAATGCAAGCTTGGTAGCATCGGTGGAGTGATTGGCGAACAGATTAAAAATACGCCGGGTATTTCACGCACGCCACCATTGTCAGCCAATCACGCCGTATGTTGAGGTCGCCAAGCATGCGTGGCTGTTGGTGGATGCATTTCCAGCAACTGTTTTAACATTTGCTGTACGGAATCACTCGTTAAGTATGCTGCTAATGAACATTTTATGTTTCCGTTAATGTGTTACGTTTTTTGCGTTTGTGCGTCACTTCCTCCCATATATTCCTATACAATAATTGTTTGTTTTAGTGAGGTCTACCACCCGTCAATGTTTGCGCCATGATTTTAGAATCATCCTGTATGNTATATATATATATATATATATATATATATATATATATATATATATATATATATATATATATACACACACACACACAAAATTCTAACACCCCTACATATACACGTCGTTACATAACGTTCCTAATTGCATTGAGGTTTCAGTTAGCTAAATCTGACACGAATCAAAACTAAAGACTCATCACCATCACGACGAAAAAAATGAAGAACTGCAATAAACCTGGTCAGGATACGATATGCGGTATTCCAGCTTAAACAAGCGCCTGTTTTTTTTTTTGTCTGATGTTCGGGGTTTCTTTATAGACCTCTACAATCGTGAAATCTGGTCAATAAAAAAACACTGTATCAGATAAATTTTGAATGTAACATTTCTCCACTCAAAAAAGAGATTGTATTTTTACAAAAAAATCATTTTAAATAGTTGTCACTTTTTTTAATAATACTACAAGTGTATTACAGCAACTTTTACTATATTTTTGAAAGATATAATGTGTACTTTAAAAAAATAAGTACTACAGACATGTTTATTAAGAACGTGGATGTAGATAATTAATTAATTTTCATAATCAGCGAAATGAAATAACGCAAAAATTTCACTTGAAGTGTTACAAATTTTTTTTTTTTTTTTGCTACGTGTTCCCAGGGAACTTTTTGTAAGTTTTACACAAATGTTCACTATTTAAGTACTGTAAGTTGTTAGGACCGGTAATTATTCACGAAAATATTTGGTATTTTATTTTATTTGTTTATTTTACAAATTTCTGTAATTTCGTTTAACGTTGGGCGACATCTTACTTTGCAAGTAGCAATTGTATAAGCATGCCAATAAAAACAATGCATATACTGTACTACAGTGACAGAGTTCCGCTTGGGCTCGATGAAATGAGAAAACCTACTTTCGTATGTAGAGCGTTCGCGTGTAATTGAGCGCGTTTAAATCAACCTTTGCAAAATGTCACTGCGCTTATCTGCACATATTTAAACGGGAACACTTGACTCGCTAGCGCCTAGGAGAGTTGGTAGCGACGAAGGGGAAAGAAGTTACGCGTTTTAGCGTTGGATTAAACTTGTCAGGTAAATATTTGTGAATACCGAAATAAATAGTTTGGCTTTCTGTTTATTTTAATGCGTATAAGCTTATAGTAATTTGAAAAAAAAATTGTGAATTATTAACTTTTTTAAATAACTGTTCAGTTTTACTTGATTGACGCATGAATAAAGTGATCAGGCCCAAGGCAATGTTAATTTTGCATCTGGTGAGAAAATATACAGTGTAAATATAATAATACCATATTTTAACAGGACTTTCAAAAGTGCTAATTTTACTGTGATCAGAAAAACAACCGTGCGATGAAATTATTTAGAGATAAAATTTTACCCAGCCCAGTCATTAACCGATTGGTAGGGGCAGTGATATTTCGCGAAAAGATTTCGAGACAAGATACAGTCCAAAGCACTGTAGGGTCGTCCAGCTTCTTTGATTGACTAAAAACTGTCCTGGGCCGTGTTAACTGTTTGCGCACGAATCACGAAGGTTCAGTGTCGGAGTTACTTAGTCCTGAGTGGCTTGGTCGAAGACGGACACGGCACCAGCAGCCAATGGAGGTATAACAACAGCTTAGGTGTGCATATAGTATTGAAGTCTACTGTGTGCTCCGATTTTTACGCGAATAGTCACTGGCCCTACCGATTGATCGAACACGCAATACCGCGACAGTCTTTGTTCTTTAGCGCACCAGTGTAACTGCGGAGAGGACAATTGTTTTGGTCCAATGACATCTATACTTAAACTCCATAATCCTTTTCGAAAATTAATTAAGAACACACACAGGTGAAACAGCCATTTGTAACGTGAGCTTCAGCCGGGCATGCCGGCAAAATGGCGCCGCCGGCGGGCAAACGTGTTGCAAAGCCGTCCCTCCGAACGGCGTATTGTAACTTACTCCCGAGCGGGCAGCCCAGCCAATAGGGAATCTTCCGCACCAAGCAGTAGCCAATCAGTTTACATACGACTCCTAAAGGTCCACTCTGTAGAAGAGCTCACTCTTGAGCTGGAATGCATGTATAACTAATTACTGTTCCTGTACTACTGCTGTAAAGGGTCAATTGTAAAATAAAACAAATATTAAATCAAATCAATCAGTAGCCAATCAGACGCAAGGCCCGTTCCCGGAGCCCGGCGCAGCCAATGAGAGAATGGGTACGCCCACCTCAGAAGGAGCCACCACATTATTTCGTGAGTGAGTGAGTGAGTGAGTGGGAGAGATTTGGGCGGCTCTTAACATCGAGGTCTTGAGAGCCGATGAGGAGTCAAGCGAGGTGAGTATGTAGCAGCGCTGGAATGAAAGCGTGGGGGGAGAAATCGGAAGATCTCCGAGAAAACACGCCGACCAGTGGAGGCGTCGTCTGGCATGATTACCACACGCAATCCGGGGGGTGACCCCGGGAATCTAACTAAGATCGCCTACGTGGGAGGCGAGTAGTCTGACCACTACACCATGGGTATTATAGGAAGTAGCTGTTGAGGAGGATGAAGTGAAGAATAATACGAGAAATAGGATCATAGGAGGAAGGAATAGAAATATACAAATAATGGAAAGGAATAAGAATATGGAGAAGAAGGATAGAAGAAGAAGTTCTTAAGGAAGAGGATGAAGAGAAGAAGAAGAAAAAAGAAATCAAGAATAAGAAGTAAGATGGTCAAAAAGATAAAAGGAAATGAAGAATGATAAAAGAAGAAAGGACAATAAAAAGAAGATAAAGAATCTATAAAAAAAAGATGAAGAAGAAGAAGAACATGAACGTGTGGAATTAAGGAAAAAGAAAAGGGAAGGAAGAAGAAGATTNAGGAAGGAATAGAAATATACAAATAATGGAAAGGAATAAGAATATGGAGAAGAAGGATAGAAGAAGAAGTTCTTAAAGAAGAGGATGAAGAGAAGAAGAAGAAAAAAGAAATCAAGAATAAGAAGTAAGATGGTCAAAAAGATNAGTTCTTAAAGAAGAGGATGAAGAGAAGAAGAAGAAAAAAGAAATCAAGAATAAGAAGTAAGATGGTCAAAAAGATGAAAGGAAATGAAGAATGATAAAAGAAGAAAGGACAATAAAAAGAAGATAAAGAATCTATAAAAAAAGATGAAGAAGAAGAAGAACATGAACGTGTGGAATTAAGGAAAAACTTTTCCCTTCCTTCTTCTTCTAACCCAAGCCCAATAAGATTCCTTGGCAGTGGAAGTAGCAAGAATGATTATAAAGAATAGAAGATTAATAATCAAAAACCTCGGATGGCCTTTGGCTAAGAAAGGGGAGGTGGAAATGAATTTATTTTTTTTTACCACTACACCACCCCGGCTCTTCCGCAGTTTATCTTCTGTTTACTTCTTTACTCTGTGTAATGACCCTGGTCATGCAAGCCGCCCTTGGGACGTGTAAACAAACATTCAGTTCGTATATTCGTTACGTAAAAAAAAAACCCGCAGCCTTTTAACACGTACGAAATCCTCTTTAACGTGGATGCACCGGGCGAGCAAACAGGTCCTTGTTTTGATGAAATGCAGTAACCGGAATTTCATATTTCAACACACTCCATCGGACGTTAACGCCTCATTACGTTTTCCATCAAACCTGAGCGCGTTTCCATTAGTACCTAGCCTTACGTAATTAAGCCAGGTTTTTTTTTTTTTTTTTTTTTTTTTTTTTTTTTTTACCGGTGAGAGTACTGGAACAGGTGGCAGGGCACTTCGCGGCCAATTAAGTGTGCTGGTCAAAAAAAAAATTCATTATTTTATATTTGTACGAAATACTGTTCAGCTTGTAGACATCACTTAGAAGTATTATTTTCTCGCATTAAAAATTTTTAGATGCCATATTTTTTTACATAATGTCATGTCAGACTCCCGCTTAACCGAAATTAGATAATTCACGTTCAAATAAGATATCATGTGTGTTACTTAAAGAAATATTTTTATTATCACGCAATAAAATATTTTCACAATTTTTAAGAATTGTTTAATATAAGAACATGATTGCATATGTTTCATTTGTAGCAGTTTACGAGATTTTTAAAATATAATTTTCTTATCAAACTTTAAAATGAATTTAGTCACGACCTTTCAGTCACCCTTGTTATTTTCTGCTCATTTTTTAATTCATTTAATTTGCCCTTTCAAAAAAACACCAAGATTGTGATTTTGACATGTCATCTTGCAAAAACAATGCTATCTATAAAAAAAATCGTAGGAAAGAGCGCGTATTAAAATGTACAGATTGAACGGTATTTCGTACAAATATAAAATAATGATTTGTATGCTGGCTAGCGTCCTTAAGGTGGCCGCCAAACGGTATGCATAAATTCGGCAGAAAACGTCGTATTACAAAACTAATCAGTGTGTTTGAGTGATGTCTGCTTAGGAATAACATTTAACACTATGAGTAGGGGCAGTGATATTTCGCATAAAGATTTCGAGACAAGATACAGTCCAAAGCACTGTAGGGTCGTCCAGCTTCTTTGATTGGCTAAAAAATGTTCTGGCACGTGTTAACCGTTTGCGCACGAATCACGAAGGTCCAGTGTCGGAGTTACTTAGTCCTGAGTGGCTTGGTCAAAGACGGACACGGCACCAGCAGCCAATGGGGGTATAACAACAGCTGAGGTGTGTACATCGTATTGAAGTCTACTGTGTGCTCCGATTTCAACGGGAAAAGTCACCGCACCTAACTATTAGTGTTATACATATTTGATTAAAATTAAAAGCAAGCTAGTATAGAGTCTTCCNTCGTATTGAAGTCTACTGTGTGCTCCGATTTCAACGCGAAAAGTCACCGCACCTAACTATTAGTGTTATACATATTTGATTAAAATTAAAAGCAAGCTAGTATAGAGTCTTCCATATTCACGACTGCAAGAACATAAATTCTGCTGGTCTCTGGATTCCCTTTTACAGCCTTTCTATTGGTTCACGCAACACCGGACACGCTTACTCTACTGTTCAACGTTCATTACTGAACGGGCCCTCAACCAATACAATGCCGAGTTATTAGTGTCCTAGTCAAGTGTTCTTCCCTACGTGGAATCATATACTATACTCGCTGTTTATTTGAGTAATGTACACTTTGAGTGTTGCTGAGGTGACGTTACGTTGCGGAGATTCTTACGAAAACTGCCGACGAAGTAAAAAAAATATCGGCCCGCGTGTTTAAAGTATGAGTTTGTCGTAATGTTACAACAAACTCAATACAACTCATTTGAATTCAGACCACGTGATGTTACGTCGACAGCACTCAAAAGTGTTAAGAAACGATGTACGTGTGTATATCAATTTCAGGTTCTCCTGTTAACGCGCTGGTTTCTTCTCAAGTGAAATTGGTTGAATGGGGTGTTTTCGAGGTTATTTTTTTTTTACATTTTGTGAGCTTCCGGCTTAATACCAGGTCACTTAAATTTAACAAGAGTTGTATCTGAGTTTGCCGTAATATTACGAGATCCGTATTCTTTAAAGACACGGTCGACGAAATATTACTTCACCAACGGTTTTTTTACAAAAGGTTCTCTGCAATGTAATGTTACTTCAGTTACACTCAAATGAACAGGATGGACTGTGTATTATTCTACGTAGGACGTAACATTTTATTGTGGCACTTTCAACTCGGCATTACCTTGGTAGATAGCCAGCCAGTGATAAACGTTGTACGTTATACCAAGTATGTCAAATGCTTTGTGAACCAATGGGACTGTTGTAAATTGGGAGTACAGAGACCAACAGAACTGACAGTCATGGAGCGTGAATATAGGCGACTAACTCCTAGCTTTTCTTACGTGTCAATAAATCTGTGATGTACTCAAACTGTTCAGTATGGACATTCCAGTGCAGAATCTTCGAAAAGGTTGTAGAACAATTTTACATTTAGTATCATGGCATGTAATTATACTGTCACCGGAAGTCTCCTAGATAGACCTATAAAATAGCGCGTTATTATTTGACAGACAGTACTGCAAGTTACTGTGCGTTTGACCGACTTGAGTCGTTAGTTCAGTGATGGAGTCGCCACTCTCTTTTAAGGAGATCAAGCAACATGGGGATGTTGATTAAAGTGCATCGTCCAATGAACCCACGGGCTTGTGCTCACTTGTTTGTAAGTAGAGACCCGGAGATTTCGCGATTTCATTTGAGGACAGGCTGGACTTAAACACGTTTACATTTTGACTTTCTATCTCAATTAGATCGCAGTTTGTAAGACACGCCCTGGACTAATTTGAACCCATAACTGTCCTGCAAGAAAACTAGGACCTTTATACCCGTTCTACCTGGTTTGCGATGAAACTGCGGCATCAGCCAATTAACAACTAAGTGAGGCTCTAGTACACAAAGGATTGTGGAGTCTATCTTGTTTCCAAATGAATCCGCGAAATGTCCTGGTCTCTATTTATAAGGTAGTGGAGTGTATGCTCTCGCCGAAAGATAACGCGAATTTTGCACGTCTCGACTCGTAGAGGCGAGTTATCGACATGAAGACGGCGTGCCAGTTACACGACTCACGCCTAGAGGCTACGACGCGAAGTTACGCGCATACCTGTGTCGCCCTTAACGCTTCCATGCTTCTAGTACTCGGGCGTGCGAAACACCTCCAGCCAGGCGGCCACCTTAACTAACCTGCGACACAGCTGTTGACACATTTAATATTTATTACTGGTTACTGCTATTGTCGTTAAAACCGTTGCCTGACGGAGGCAAGTGTTTAATCAGGGTAAGTACAGCGCGAACCAAAAAATTTCTTGACTGCAACACTTGAAAAAATTAATTAATGCTGCGCTGAATAATATCTTTGAAAAATCACCCCATATATGACATGTTTGGTTGTTTCCTAAAGCGTACCGTGCATCACTCGCGTATTATGCTTGTGTTAACACAAAAGTACCTCATTTTCAGTTAAATTGAACTTTTACTTATATTCTGACTACAAGTTTTAATATTTAAATTGTAATCAACATAAATAAAAACAGAGAGAAATTAAGTGCGTTGGTAATGCCTAGCGAGAAATAGTTCTTTTGCGAAATGTTATTGCACTGTGTGCGTACGAATACTGTGCGTTGTTCCTTAGGTGTAATTTTCTTGACTTGGTTAAACTAAGGTTGTTTCTATTCCGGTTAGGAACAAAACGATATTTTTTTTTCAAGAGTTTGACATTGGGAAAGGTTTTGCCGCTAGGTGTGCACTTTTCCAAAGCGGTCACTTTTAATTAAAAATTTTAGCTACGTGAAAAATAAAAGTGATAGGTTTTATGAAGTTTCGCTTTTTATTTTATATTTTATTTATAATTATTGTAATTATTTTTTCATGTAGAAAATAGAGTAAATCCAGTACACATACACTGTCACTTACCTAGTGACGAAACCTTTATTCGCCAGACTAAAAGCTGTCCAATCTGAGTAGAATAAACCTTACTTAAACCTTGTTTGCATGAAGCGGAAGGTGTATCCTGGAAGTGTGTATTTTTGGCAGGACTTCAGAAAAGTTGGAAGTAACCGTGAATGGAAGTCAACAGCTGGTACGAATTCGCGTTGCGGGTAGATAGGGGTCGCCTAGCAAGGCTGATCTGATAGGTTGGGAATGTCAGGACCAGAAAGATTACGATGATGATTAACGAGCGCTGAAGGCAGGGATAACGAAGTTTCTCGTGATGCGAGGTTCGAGAGCACGGTATGATGTGATGGGGGTGATGAAGGTGTAACCGGGGTTGAGGGGGGGGGGAAATATGTGCATTTAACTTTCCAAGTCACGGAACGAGGTCGCTGAAAGTACAAGTTAACTCGGGCACATCCAGTTCTTCGTCTGGTTCGAGCTGTTGACCGGCCGCGGAGAGCGGGTAGCAGTTACGCAAGAACTCCGCTGCAGGTGTATTCGCTCCTCGGGATATGGAATACTCCTTTATGAGGGAGGTCCCATGCCTCTGCCGTCAAGCTTCATACAAAATATGTTTAACCATTTCAAGAACTTTTTTTTCAGTTCGTTTATCATATTTAAATACAATAATTGTGTAAGCCAACGTAATGCTAAATCCAGTTTGTAACGGTATTTAAAAAAAAAAGTGAACCTATTTCGTTATATACAAGTAGTATCATTACGTTCCTTCTTGGCCAATGTATTTTTAATGGGAGCTGCGTTGCAGTGGCTGGCGGTCTTCGGCTTGACTCGGAGGTGCTCGGCAATCTTCGGCTCGGCTCAGGGGGTGTTCGGATGCCCGCGAGTCAGGTTTTTCGAACGTACCCAAAGGTGCTCGGCAGTTATGCCCACTAATTCTTCAAACCCATATTTGTTTCTGGTAGTATTATTGATTTTTAAGGCATAGGTTATGTCAGAACGTAAATATTTTTGTATTCGTCCCTGTTATTTTCTTTTAATTCAAAATAAACATCACGTTTTAAATTATGCGGAGCATAACACATTTATCATTCCTATATTTCATTCCTCAGTAGATTCCTCAATTTCTTTCCTCAATTGTGGTACAGTTGCTATAGTTTCCATCAATTAGTTGTAAAGTGCACTGGTACCTCGTATTTTAAACATCCTCTGCCAGATCGTGCTGCGTGTGAGAACAGTATATATTGGGGGAAATGTCGACTCTCGGCACAGTTTCTCTTCTAATGCCAAAGGTGACACGTCGCTCTCTCGCCCCTTGTCTTTTAGTATTCTGAGTCGTAGGTTCAGATATTTGATTACATCAGGTTGCAGCATATTATCAAGTGTGCACATAATACGCATATCTTTCCCTGCAAAATCACAAATCTGTTCAAATTTGGAGTATCGTTTTGACCAGCCAGTCTCTGAAGAAATAGGTAACCTCATAAAACATGGTACTATAACTTATTATTTTTAATTTGTATATTTACCACCCATCTAATTTGAAAAGGCATTACCTTAGTACCCCTGATGCTACTGTAACACTTTTTAATTCACCAAATGTGTTCGAAAACACAAAAAGTATTAATGTTCGAATAATGCAGATCGAGTAACATATAAGTGCGCAGATTTTGGAGTGTCATTTGCTAGATGCGATAGCTTGAAGAGACATGCGAAAACCTGCATTGCAGTAGGATCTTCTCCTGCCAAAATTCACCGCGTACGGTCTCCTTCGCCTAAGCAAACAAAAGCACTTCCTACAAAACCAATGGTTCAAGATTATAATCCACCATTGTGTCAGGGACAATCACATGCAAGAATCGCCGCATAGTCTGTGACTGTTAATGACAATGGTTTCTTTCTATGTAACTCCATTCCTTAAGTTCACCATTGATTGAAGATATATCCTTACTGTGCAAGCCAATGAAATGTCTGGGTGTAACAAGAAGTTCATCGGGGTCTTCAGGAAATATGTAGTCGGCGTTCTTGTCGTCTTCTGCATTATTTACACCACTTTTTTTTCACCAAAACCGGTGGGGAGATGTGTGAGGAAGTCGAAAAAAATCGTCACTGTTTTCCCCGTCAACACTGTCTTCATCATCATATCCATGACCCTTCGTTTTTCAGCAGATGCATTACTCGCTTCTCCGTCAGCACAAACATTTGCGAGTATCCTTTCCTTTGAAGGAGGATTATCGCTGGAAACATTAGTCTTCACAGCTTCTAGTACTACATGATTTTTTCGAAGTTTGTTAATTTCGTGTGTCAATTTATAAAGTGCATATTTCATACTAACTGATTGTGTGGCACAATGTTAGTTTGCTTGTATAGGCCATAGTTCCCTCGCCTTCTGTGGGCATATTATGCAGCGTATTGTTAACAGAGGAACCGATGTCGTCATATGCTGTTTCTCGGTAGCAGAAGGAATATTGTATTTTTAGACATTTATGTATTAATTTAAGTTATTACGTCGAGTGAACTGCCTGGGACAATTTTTGCAGCTAAAAATCACACGAGATGGGTTCTTCAAATAGTCACTCTTCTCATGTCGCCGCGCATTACAACTTTTACCGAAGGACTTGGTGCAGTAGCAGCATTTTTTTCCATGTAATTTTTGGGCAGTCGTTGAAGGTATGCATGTAGTCGTACATGATATACACGATAACACATCGTCAGAGGCTTGCATCGTCTTCAAGAATGCATTAATTCAAACACTTTACTCCTGCCAACTGACTCCTCCAGAATGACTCCTCCAGAATGACTCCTGCAGACTGACTCTTGCCGAGTAACTCCTGCCGAGTAACTCCTGCCTAGTAACTCATGCCGAGTAACTCCTGCCTAGTAACTCATGCCGAGTAACTCTTGCAGGCTGACTCTTGCAGGCTGACTCTTGCAGGCTGACTCTTGCAGGCTGACTCTTGCAGGCTGACTCTTGCAGGCTGACTCTTGCAGGCTGACTCTTGCAGGCTGACTCTTGCAGGCTGACTCTTGCAGGCTGACTCTTGCAGACACTCCAACTAGTTTATTCTTTCATGATCGTATGCACAAGGTTTTGACTCGGCTAAGTTGTTTACAGACCAATCACGAACGTTCTGCCGTATAGTATCAGAATCCTCATTGGTCCAGTGAAACGGGGTAGTATCTTCATACATACATGACAGCTGATAAGGAAAGAAAACTGTCGGATATTTGCACAGTACGTTAAATCCTAGCAAACTCAACTTTTCCCGCGATATACCACCATCTTTAATTATTTTATATTTGCACGAAATACTGTTCAACGTGTAAAATTTACATGCAAGTAACGTTTCCTTTAATAAAAATATTTTAGACTGCATTTTTCTTGCATAATGGCAAGTAAAAATCACAATTTTAGTGTTGAAACAAACGTAAATATTTACAGAAAATTCTACAAAAGCGACTGAAAGATCGTGTTCAATTAATTTTAAGTAAACCTATCAAATTTTATTTTACAAAAACTCATAAACTGCTAAAAAAAAAAAAAAATTGCAAAATGTTTCTTATGTAAGGCAATTTTTAAAAATTGAAAAAAAAAAAATATATATATATATAGGGTGATTTTAAATATTTTTTACATAACACATAGTGTCTCAATTCAAAGTGAGTTAAGTAATTCCGGGGAGTTATTATTTATTATTTGTACGTCTCAAAAACACTAAAATTGTAGTTTTGACATTCCGTAATGCAAATTGGAATTGGAATGGGCTTATTAACGTCCCCCCCGGTGTTATGCCTGAAAGCTTATCAGGGGACGGCTTACAATCTGACTTATGACCTAACTTAAACCAACATCCATGCCTTGCCTGAGATTCTAACCCGGAACCTCCCGTTCCCCAAACCGGTGGTGCACCAACCGACTGAGCCACGGGAGGTCGGCGTAATGCAAAAGGTATATATATATGCAGCTGAAAGTTATTTTATCCGAGGAAATAGTACTGATAATTAATGCATACAAGTTAGCGGTATTTCGTACAATTTTATCGAGACCAACACACTTAACGCCATCGAACGCATATCTGATGCACGTAGCGTGCGGATAGACGACTGAGTTGTTCATTTGCATTAGTTAAAACTACGGTTACCAAGACTGGCCGCAAGACACCTCAAACGGGAAGTGGTCTCGAAACTGCAACTACCCTGAGTCGTCCGTTTGACCAGTTCTCAAGAACTAGCCTCCGAGTGAACTAACAGTTACATAGGCTATATTTACATATAAACAGCCCATCTCCTTTGCCACCTATGGCGAGATCAATAGCGGACCACTTGAGTTTCGTCCGTCACGGAAGTGAGCAGCCCGACAGGATGACCTTGCAAACGAGNGCATATCTGATGCACGTAGCGTGCGGATAGACGACTGAGTTGTTCATTTGCATTAGTTAAAACTACGGTTACCAAGCTGGCCGCAAGACACCTCAAACGGGAAGTGGTCTCGAAACTGCAACTACCCTGAGTCGTCCGTTTGACCAGTTCTCAAGAACTAGCCACCGAGTGAACTAACAGTTACATAGGTTCTATTTACATATAAACAGCCCATCTCCTTTGCCACCTATGGTGAGATCAATAGCGGACCACTTGAGTTTCGTCCGTCACGGAAGTGAGCAGCCCGACAGGATGACCTTGCAAACGAGNTGAGATCAATAGCGGACCACTTGAGTTTCGTCCGTCACGGAAGTGAGCAGCCCGACAGGATGACCTTGCAAACGAGGTGATGCGGTTTTGCGAGACGCGAAGCATAATTTAGTAACTCCGCTCCCTTTTTGTAGTTTTTCTGTGCGCTAGGGTTTGGAAAGAAACAGTGGTGGTTCCCTCTGTTTGTTTTTTTTTCTCCAAAAATAAAAATAATCATCGTCACGGACTTAGTAGCCGTGTGTCCATCAGCTACTGCAGTTCATTCGTGACCACGCACACTTTTCCGACAGCCCTCCTAAAGATCTATTTTCGGGACATCCACTGCGTGAATCACCGTGAAATGTAAACACGCCGTAAAACAATTCTAGAAGAAAGGGCAAAAGAGAAAGCAACACGTATCTGTGCGCTAGTCAGATGACCTAAAAGAATTTTTGTTTGTATTATAATGAAATGTTTCTTTAGCACCATGGAACATTTACATTTTACGAGTTGTTTAAAATATTTTTTTTTTAACTAAATTATAACGTGTCATATTTAGTGCATTCAAAACAGCAGGGATATATTGATATTGTTACATGTCGCAGGTTTGCACCGTTTTCTCTCGCCCTATCCCCCCGGGTGTGCGAAATGCAGTGCTTCAAGCTTATCACCGGTAATTGCAGAACAGCGCACAGGTTGGCGGGCGGCGATTTTGTTTGCGTGCCATTCACACGTGCACCTCTCGGGTGCGTGCTGACGTCACTGGCGACTCAAGAAGAGCACGCGTGAAGGCACAAATAAGCCGCCCGCGGGAGCTTGACGTGCGCCTCCCATAAGCCTATCAGTACTCGTACCACTTCCCATACTTGAGGATCGAATATCTTAGGTTATCGTTGCAAGAATGTTCGAGTCATTGCCCTTACCTTCGCTGGCGCGAGTCAGTGAGCTAGGAACCTTCTGTTTCGAGACACCTGAACTGTAAAAACCGGAGCAGCCCCGCCCCCACCCCTCCACGAGTCAACAATCTACAGTCTGGAGCCCTAATTGGCCTTACGCTCCAGGCTAGCATGATCAGAGACTAGGGATGGTGAAGTCTGACCACTATACCACCGCGGCCTCCCCTAGAACTTTGAGTGCTGCAGACGTAACACGACGTCGCCTAAATTTAACTGATTTGTGTGGAGTTTGCCGTAACATTACGTTATTCACGTTATTTGAAGACAAGAGCGAAGAATTACTTCTTCAGCGGGTTCACGAGGTTTTCCGCAACGTAATATTTATTGCATCAGTAATACTTAACATGTAAATTGCTCCAATTAAGATAATACACGATACATTATTCTACGAAGGAAAGAACATTTGATCAGGACGCTTTCAACTCGGCGTAACATAGACAGGAGCCGCGGTGGCTGAGCGATTTTATTGCTCGCCTCCCACCAAGTCGAACCGGGTTCAATTCCCGGCCGGATCACTCAAGATTTTCGCAAGATGGAATCGTGCCCAACGATGCCGCTGTTCAGCGTGTTTTTCTCTGTGATCTCATGTTTCCCCCCATCCATGCATTCCGGCGCTGCTCCATTCTCGCCTCGTTTCACCCTCATTGCCTCTCAAGACCTCGTTTTTAAGATTTACCCAAATCTCTCAACTCAACATTATACAGACAGACGGATTTAAAAAACGTTGTACAGTAGAGTCAGTTTGTCCAGTGATGTGTGAACAAATATAGCGGTGGGAAATGAGACTGTATAGATCAACAGAACTAATGGTCACGCAGTTGTGAATACAAGCGACTCACTTCTAGCTTCGCCGAACTGGCAGTAAAAAAATCTGTACCGCACATTAAGGGGCCTGCCTACCTTGCACTCTAACAGCCTCGCAGTGTGTTCGGAATCCACTTTTTTTAAAGAAACTATCAAACGTTCGTCTGATGTGTGAACAAATATAGCGGTGGGAAATGAGACTGTATAGATCAACAGAACTAATGGTCACGCAGTTGTGAATACAAGCGACTCACTTCTAGCTTCGCCGAACTGGCAGTAAAAAAATCTGTACCGCACATTAAGGGGCCTGCCTACCTTGCACTCTAACAGCCTCGCAGTGTGTTCGGAATCCACTTTTTTTAAAGAAACTATCAAACGTTCGTCCGATGTGTGAACAAATATAGCGGTGGGAAATGAGACTGTATAGATCAACAGAACTCATGGTCACGCAGTTGTGAATACAAGCGACTCACTTCTAGCTTCGCCGAACTGGCAGTAAAAAAATCTGTACCGCACATTAAGGGGCCTGCCTACCTTGCACTCTAACAGCCTCGCAGTGTGTTCGGAATCCACTTTTTTTAAAGAAACTATCAAACGTTCGTCCGATGTGTGAACAAATATAGCGGTGGGAAATGAGACTGTATAGATCAACAGAACTCATGGTCACGCAGTTGTGAATACAAGCGACTCACTTCTAGCTTCGCCGAACTGGCAGTAAAAAAATCTGTACCGCACATTAAGGGGCCTGCCTACCTTGCACTCTAACAGCCTCGCAGTGTGTTCGGAATCCACTTTTTTTAAAGAAACTATCATACGTTCGTCCGATGTGTTAGTCTACGAAAATAACGCACACTTCACAAACTATGCCTGTCGGTTACTTCCAAGATGTCACGCACATTATTAACACTATTTCGGAGCACTCAAACATAGCTAAAGACGGCTTTTTCAAAGCGCTCTTCATCTCGAAATATACGCGTTATATACACACAGAAGTAATCGAGGGGCATGCATTGAATCTTGATACAGATTTTCCACAAATAAAAAAATAGGGTCACCGCTCAAAGTCCCATAGGTACACGCAACCCGACGAGAATACTGCACGCCAATTCAGAGCCTTGCGCGTAGTGGCGATGGGGCAATTGTAACGCGTGGCAGTGTCGCCCCTATCGCCCCCACGCCTCTCGGCCTCCAACGCGGAAAAAAGCTCCAGGCAGGCAGGCGGTCCCCTTTAAGTGTCACACTAGAGCGACTATCGTTTCTTTATTGGTTGTTGAACCACCGAGAACATTAGATTCCGACTTGTTCGTAGCTCCGTTAACACCAATAATTCATGCTCACTAATGGTTAGACACCTGAGAAATTCGCTGATTCATTTTGAGACAAGCTATAATTCATAACTCGTGTGTTGATATAACTTTAGCCGTTGGTGCACACGTTGTTAGACACCTCCTGGAGAACGCTGGCCCAATCGCCGCCTTCCACTGTGACAGCATACAACCAATGCGCATTTAATATCGGCATATTTGTACATAATACTATGGAGTCTAACCTGCAGGTCATTGATCTCGCGAAATTTTTCTTGTCTCTACTAATGGTGCACAGTCCCGTAGGACGTGTCTATGAGAACTGAGTCATAACAGAGCGATTTAGAAACAAATTGCTTGAAGTCTGTCTCGCCACCGAATGAATTCGCGAAATTTCTGTTGACTGTAAGTAACCACCATGCCAAAGACACCGCAACGTCGTTTATCTTCTGTATACTGAACCATATTTCTGCCACGAAATAGATAAGCGCTCGGACGAAATAGCGTGGAGGTTCCTCTGATGTGGACGTACCCTTTCTCTGACTGGCAGCGCGTGGCTCTGGAAACGGTACCTGTGTTTGATTGGCCAGTGCATACTATAAAAGATACCCGATTGGCTGGGCTGCCGGCTGGGCGAGTACGGTATGTGCGATATCCACCTTTCAATATAGTATCGAAACATGCATACCACATCGGTATCAGTGCGAAATATCGCTCACAGAGAGCATTGAAAATCGATCGAAGTATATCGGTGATATCGCTCATATCGATGTCAGAAATGTCGGCATCGACAATATTGGTCACGCTGATGTCGCTAACATCGCATATCGTCGACGTTCCATATCGTCGACGAACCGTATCGTCGACATAAAAAATTAGTCAACATCGCAAATCGCCGACTTCGAATATCACTAACTTCGAATATCGCCAACATCACACATTGCCAACGTTGTACATTGCCAAAATCGTACATTGCCAACATCGTGCATTGCCAGCTTCGTCATTGCCAAGATCGTAAATAGCCAACATCATACATTGTCAACATCGTACATTGCCAACATCGTACATTGTCAACATCGTACATTGCCAACATCGTACATTGCCAACATCGTACATTGCCAACATCGTACATTGCCAACTATGCTCATTGCTATTAACGCATATCACATATCACTATATACGTTGTATTACTCTACACTTTTGGATCACATCGCAGAAATACTTTTTGGTGAATTACTTATCGCAATATCGCATAGCCACACTGGCGAGTGGGTCACCAGGCGCTGATTGGCGAACGGCATCCCAACATGTTCCTGGCCAGAGAGACACGCCGTTCAGCTGGCGCGCGCGGCCGGAGCACGCTGGAACCAAGCAGCGCTGCTTCGCCTCTGCACCGTCAAGCACTCTGCGGCTGTAACCGGCTGTCGTCGCGAACAGTGCTGAGGTCCGGCCGGGGCGCTATCCCGAGAGGAGAGTTACAAGCCTGCAGGTCCCGTTGCCGAGTGGCCCCGAGTTCCCGAGACGCAAATCAGATGGAGGAAACGAACAGCATTCTAGGATCGGGTTGCCGAGACGCTGCGCTGGCCGGCGAAGCAGGCCACGACGGCACGCTCCTCCGAGGAGGGCAAGTTCAGCCGACTGCTATCGCCGCCGACGCAGGCAGAGAGAGACGGAGACTGGGAAAAAAGTATATCCACGTGTATCAACAGGGTGTAGAATAATTGTGTACGCTGTTCACGGTTCATCGACAGAGCTGGCGCGAAAAAAGTATGATTACACGGTAGACTTCAATACTATAAGCACCCAGCAGAAGTTCGTCTATTATCAGTGGTTGCTCTCTGCTTGATCGGGCCACTCAGAATTCGGCAACATCGGCATAGCTCCTGCGTGATTCGTGTGCAGACATTTAACACGCGTCAAAAAGCAATTGAGCCAATCAAGATACCTGAACGACCCTACAGTGTTTTGAAATACAACTTGTCTATAAAATCTTTTCGTGAAATTGCTCTAGCCCTATTAATCGGACACTTTTTAAAACCCTGCTTACAATCGTCTCAATTTGTATTCTTCCGCTATGCGTAAGATCAACCCCTTTAGATCACGCATTAATTTCCGAGTTCAAGTGTTGTAATCGCGTGATTATTTTTGGTATGCGCTGTACTTGGGTTCAGCACTTGTCTTGCAACCAGTGAAAAACGTGCTGCGTGCTCGACGATTTTGACATTAACTATTCATAGGACCAGTGACTTTTCGCGTAAAAATCGGAGCGCACAGTAGACTTCAATACTATATACACACCTCAGCGGTTGTTATGCCTCCATTGGCTGCTGGTGCCATGTCCGTCGTTGACCAAGCCACTCAGGGCTAAGTAACTCCGACACTGAACCTTGGTGATTCGTGCGCTGACGGTTAACATGGGCCAGAATGTTTGTTAACCAATCAAAGAAGCTGGATGACCCTACAGTGCTTTGGACTGTATCTTGTCTCGAAATCTATTCGCGAAATATCACTACCCCTATTGATGCCTTGCTGTGTACAGTTCCGGTCATAAATATTATTCAAGTGCAACGTGTCCGCGATCGTTGACCGAGCGTGTTAATATTACCCGCGAACCGTTCTTCTTTTTCCATGCAGCCAAGCGGAAACCAGGAAATTTGTTACCAAAGTAGATCTGTCAGCAACTTGCAAATTCGTGATCTTGTATGCCGCCAACCGGTAGCGCAGTCAATGGGTAACCTTTCGGTACATGCGGTATACAGACACAAAACCCGTTCCCGGAGCCCCGCGCAGCCAATCAGAGAATCAGCACGACCCACATCAAAGGAACCGACATGTAATTGCGTCTCTGTGTATCTATCTACTCTGTGCCATAGGCACAGGACTGTCCGGGAGGTATCAAATAAGTCCTGAGCCAATCGAAAAATTGACACAAATGTATCAGCGTTTGAAATATATCTTGTTTCCACGACTCATTAATAGAGACCAGAATAATTCGCGGATTCATTTTGAGACAAGCTAGTATTTAAAACACGTGTGTTTATACAACTTCAGCCATTGGTCCACAAGGTGTTTGACGCCTGGAGAACGCTGGTCCTATCGTCGCCTTCCGCTGTGACAACAGACAACCAATGTGCATTTAATATCAGCATGTGTGTACATAAGAATGTAGAGTCTAGCCTGCAGGTCATTGAAATCGCGAATTTTTCAGGTCTCTACTCATTAACACTCTACTCTTACCTTAATGTAAACTGCGAACAACTAGTTTATACGTTAAATTAAATTAGTCAATAAGTCAATAAAAATATGATAATCTTTAAGTATGAAAAAGCCTTGATTATGTCATCTCCGCACGACGAATTATTTCGAAGCTACCATTGCGTGGTATCTGCGAAAGATAGACGTCAACACCGTGTTTACTTTCGTGCATTTTCGTAGTGAGTGTGAAGGCATCAGCGAAATGTAAACAGTCATTTTGGGGTAACTTCGTACTAGGCCGGGGAACTTTACCTTCTAACTAATTTAATTTCAAACAAACTCTCGTATACTTCTCTGTGACTGAAAAAAATTTGCTTGTTCGGTCTCTAATTCATTTCCAAGCCGAAGTGTTGCAACCACATAAATACCTTCGTATGTGCTGTACTTGTGTTGCGCGTACTTCTCGCAACCAAGTAACTTACTACGTGTTCGGTGTTATCGGCATTAAATGCCCTCCCTAGGAACATTTTAACTCCTCAAGGTCACTTCCAGCTGTAAGGAAGCATTGCGAGAGAAATGGCAAAAACATGCTTTGAGCATTAAGGGGCCTCCCTAGGAACATTTTAACTCCTCAAGGTCACTTCCAGCTTTAAGGAAGCATTGCGAGAGAAATGGCAAAAACATGCTTTGAGCATTAAGGGGCCTCCCTAGGAACATTTTAACTCCTCAAGGTCACTTCCAGCTTTAAGGAAGCATTGCGAGAGAAATGGCAAAAACATGCTTTGAGCATTAAGGGGCCTCCCTAGGAACATTTTAACTCCTCAAGGTCACTTCCAGCTTTAAGGAAGCATTGCGAGAGAAATGGCAAAAACATGCTTTGAGCATTAAGGGGCCTCCCTAGGAACATTTTAACTCCTCAAGGTCACTTCCAGCTTTAAGGAAGCATTGCGAGAGAAATGGCAAAAACATGCTTTGAGCATTAAGGGGCCTCCCTAGGAACATTTTAACTCCTCAAGGTCACTTCCAGCTTTAAGGAAGCATTGCGACGATAATGGGAAACAGAAGAAACATGCTTCGCACTTGTTTCTCCTCGGAATTCTAAGCAGTGACTAGGCTTTACGGTTTTAATACAGTAATCTGTTCGAAAAAAAATACGGCGTTGTCACTAGTTATAAATAGGGACATCCAAATTTCGCGAAAAGATTTCATGACCAGTTGTATTTCGTAACACTTTACCTCAGATCCTCTTCTGTGATTGGACGATTTAGGTTGTTACGCGTCTTAGGTGCCTGCCCACGGATCGAGAGACATGCAGTATCGGAGTAACTTAATTCTGATTGGTCAGTCGACTAAGAAAATGTCTTCTCACAGACACACGCCGCCAATAAGCGAAAGGAAACTGCTGGCACGCTCGTAGGGTATTAAAATCTAGCATGTGCGGGAATCTATTCGCGAAATTTGGGTGTTCCTAGTTCTAAACACTGTTTTACAGAAGAATAAATATAGCTTACTCAAACCCCACATTTATTTTTTCAATAACCATATTTACAAATAGGCAAAAAAAATATCGACTTTAATATCTGTCCTGAAAATAAAAAGGTTTAAAATAAAACATTCCATTTATATATATATTTTTTAAATTAGAATAGACGCAACTGCTCACTATGAGTAGAGACCTGAGAAATTCGCTAATTCATTTTGAGACAAGCTATAATTCATAACACGTGTGTTGATATAACTTTAGCCGTTGGTGCACACGGTGTTTGACACCACCTGGAGTACGCTGTCCCAATCGCCGCCTTCCACTGTGACAGCAGACAACCAATGTGTATTTTATATCGGCATATTTGTACATAATACTATAGAGTCTAGCCTGCAGGTCATTGAACTCGCGAATTTTTCCGGTCTCTTAACTATGAGACACTCGTGATGACCAGACAGACCCCTTAACCATTCACAAACGAGAGGTGGGGGAAAATGTAACTAATCTTACAAGTTACAAGCACTATACTCGAAGCACTAGCGCTATTATTTATCAATTTTAAATGCCGTAAGTTAATGAAGGAAAGCACCCGGTTCTATACGCTATAGGGTTCAAGAAAATGTTGTCACCACTGCTTCAAAAAAAAAACACATATGACTCATTCGGTAATTTTTGATGTGTTTTTATTATTCAACTTCTTTGAAGTGAAGTAAGTTCGTTTCAGAGTTCGTAAATGAGGTTCTTTTTTACACGGCAATCAATTACGAAGCGTCGTTTACGCGAAATATGTCCTCGATCCTTGGACACGAGAAGTGAACAGGTTAGCAAATGAATTTGGTTCCGGCAAGCATATCTGAAGCTAACCAACATTTTCGCCTGCGGTACTGGACGTCACTTGGAGAGAGATCGAATGTCACGCCACAAAATTTCACGCATTATGAGGTAAGCTAGGTTCGTAAACAAACACTTTGAGATGCTCTGCTTGTAGAAAAAATGCCATCCACTACTTCTCAACCCGGGAATTTTTATTTTATCATTTATTTATCACTTTGAGTGCCTCACACGTAATATTACGTCGCCTGAATTCAGCTCTGAGTTGTGAGAAGTTCACCGTCGACGATCACATTCTTTGAAGACACGGGCGAAGAAATATTACTTCTCCAACAGTGATAATGTATAGAGACCTTAAAAAAATTCGCGAGTTCAACGACCTGCAGGCTGAACTCTACAAGTCTTATGTACAAATATGCCGATGTCAAACTGCACATTGGTTGTCTGCTGTCACGGTTGAAGGCGACGATTGGGCCAGCGTTCTCCAGCAGGTGTCAAACACCGCGTGGTTCAATGGCTGAAGTTATATAAACAAACACGTGTTTTGAATTCTAGCTTGTCCCAAAATGAATTAGCGAATTTTTCAGGTCTCTTATAATGGAAAATCGTTAAAATGTTTTGAGCCAACATATCTTCGATAAAACTCTCGCTAGTTTATTCATTTACGATTGGAGGGACATGGTTTTGTTTGCGTGCAAATCATGAAAATTCTGCCTTATAGTATCGGAATCCTCATTGGAGTAAGAGCTTCACACATGCATGACAGCCAGTAAGAAAAGAAACCCGTGTTACACGTACACGGTACGTTGAATCCTAGGAAACAGTCAACGTTTCCCGCGATAAACCATTATTTCTATTCATAAGGTTTCCTGCAACGCAGTTTTACGTCAGGGGTACTCGAAGTTTAAAATTACTCAAGTGAGCTAGTTGGATTGTATATTATTCTACGTAGGAAACATTTGGCCTGCATCCTTCCAACTCGGCATTATATTGGCAGAGAGCCGACCAGTTATGAAAGTTGTGCAGTTTATTAAGTTTGTCCAGTGTCGCGTGAACCATAAGGGAGGTTGAAAATGGGGAATACAGTGTCCAATAGAACTTATGGTCATGCAGACGACTCGTGTATAGCTCGACTTAATTAACGGTAACTCTGAAACGCACTCGGAGTGTTAATCCGGATATAATGCTCTACTTTCCTCGTCGCACTCGTTATGTTTTCGGCACAGCGTTTCTCTACACCCTGTGCATTTTACTGTCAGGGGGGATGGTGGGAGTATCGCAGGGGGGGGGCGGG
>NQII01000837.1:225825-252388 GCA_002778355.1 Clitarchus hookeri | reverse complement strand
GGGGGGGGGCGGGCGCAAGTACCCGATTTAGCGTAACGGTACCCCCTCATCTGGAGGAACTCTCTTTAATCGGGTCGATTTGCATTCGACGGGATCGAGCTCTCGATTGGCCGACGCTCGGACCGTCTCGCGGAAGCGGCGCTCCGCGTGAGGCGAAGCGCTTCGCTCGTAAAGATGCGAGGCGATACGAACGTCGACGATCGGGCCCGAACACCCCAGAGTAGTGGTCAGAGCAGGAGGGGGTGTGGAGGAACGAACACCGACTACAAAATACTACACGGTATAGCGAGAATGGCACGGCGCGACACGAGCAGACTCTTTATTTTACATTGCAAGCTGTAGTCGGCAGGAAGAAGAGGAGAAGGGAAGACAGAGAAGAAAAAAAAAGGCGAACGGAGATCTTCTGATCATACGCCGTTGCATTTCTGCACCGGCAACGAAACCGGTTTTCCCGTGCCGACATGTTCGATATGCCAGCAGGTTACGTTTCTCAACTAATAAGTTTTTATCATAAATACCATGTCTGAATACACGTTGCTTTAAAAAAAAAGACTACGTTCTTTCATTGACCATGCGTTTGATTCTCAACACCTGGTTATCAATGTCCGTAAACAAAAAATCCACGGTTTTTTCTTTCCGTAATTCCGAAATTTTGCCTAGGCCTACCATACAGGGGCCGCGGTGGCTGAGCGGTTAGCCTGTTCGCCTCCCACCAAGGCAAACCGGGTTCAATCCCCGGCCGTGTCACTCCCGGATTTTTTTTTTAGGTGGGAATCGTACCGGACGATGCCGCTGGCCAGCGGGTTTTCTCGGGGATCTCCCGTTTCCCCCCGCTCTTGCAGTCCGACACTGCTCCATACTCACATCAACCACCCTCGTCGGCTCTCAAGACCCCGCTGTCAAGAGCCACCCACATCTCTTCCCTCACCCTACCAAACACGAACTGTTTTCGGACATCGGCTATATTTGACTTAACAGGCACTCTATTAATCACGTGATTTTAAAATAAACTACACATAGTTAAACGAAGACGTTGAGTGGAAGGTGTTTGGGAAAGTTAGCTATGAGTAGGGCCAGTGACTTTTCGCGTAAAAATCGGAGCACACACTAGACTTCAATTCTATATTCACAGCTGTCGTTATACCTCCATTGGCTGCTGGTGCCGTGTCCGTCTTTGACCAAGCCACTCAGGACTAAGTAACTCCGACACTGAACCTTCGTGATTCGTGCGCAAACGGTTAACACGGGCCAGAACATTTTTTAGCCAATCAAAGAAGCTGGACGACCCTACAGTGCTTTGGACTGTATCTTGTCTTGAAATCTGTTCGCGAAATATCACTGCCCCTAGCTATGAGATACGAAAAATAGTCCCAAGAGATTTTGTAGTGTAGTTGTGTAGGTAATGTATTTATGGCTGTTGATTGTCTTATTATTTGTATTCCAAGAATGATTAAGTAACAGTGATCTAACTATGCAAAATATTTTACTTTAAAATGCCCTATGGTTTTAAAAATGTTCACACATAGTTTTATTTTTGTTGGCAAACTTTGTACCGGTAGCAAAAAAATTTGGCTGTCAATTTTTTAACAAAATATTTTGTAATGCCACGATTTTTCATCAAGTTTGCAAAACCCATCGGATTAAGAGAGGTCTAAGAATTTCGGAACATATTCTTCCTTCTAAGATTAAAATAACGACAAATATTCACTTGTAACAACGATTGCGATCTTCCAGGTTATTAATGAGTATTACAACGCAACATTATTTTTTAAGTTGAAAACAAGTTACACACTTTAAAATTTTGTACCGAGGTAGACGTTTCTGCTACATTTCTCTTTCTGGAAAATTTTTCTGAGGAACAGAACAGCGTTGAAATTTAATTAAGTGTCCTATGCGACGATCTCCCACAGTTAAGGAAAGTTTTAAGAAAATAACTTAACTGCCTTTGGTCCGAGCAGCGAGTTAACAAGCACATTTGTCTCATTGCAAAATTCCACTCCGTTACGTCAGAAAAACTTGCAACTGTGAAAACCAGTATCGAGAAATATGTGAAACACTGCGTGCTTAGAAAAAAAACTGGCTTTTGCTTTTAAAAAATACAGCGAATTTATTCAAACGAGTTTATCTGTTTTGCAATTTTAAGCGATAATTATAAAGATGTATTCTATATTACTTGCATTCGTTCCTTACAATGTAGAAAATGTTTCTTTCTGAAAAGGCACTGGGTTAACATACATTTTAAAATATTGGAATGTGGCCAACTGGCATTCGGCAGCCANGTTTCTTTCTGAAAAGGCACTGGGTTAACATACATTTTAAAATATTGGAATGTGGCCAACTGGCATTCGGCAGCCAGATGAAAACACAAAAGGACAAGTTTGAAATTCAGTTTGGTGAAATGAGTAAGCTTACTTTCTATCCCAACCGCGAACATATTTTATTTGATGAGTATAAAATATAGACACATAGCAGCAAGCATTAAAACGTATGATGATCCAAACTGATCATGAGGCATCTGAAACCAGACACATCTTGCGTAAATAGGGCCATCTGTTTAACGCAAAAAATATTTACTCGAAGGCTAGGCTTTAATATCCTACCCGAGCACTTGCATCATCCCTTTGGCCATTGGCCAACTGTCGTTGTGTGAAGACTGACTGCTGCATGAGTGAGCCAATCAGAATTCAGTTTCTCCGATACTGACTGTTCGTGATTCGCGGGCAGGCACACACGGCGCGTAACAATTCAAATGATGGAACCACGGAAGTGATTCTTATCTAAAGTGTTTTGGAACACAGCTTGTCCTGAAATGTTTTCGCAAAAAACATGGTGCTCCTATGTATAATCGTTAGGGCCAGTGACTTTTCGCGTAAAAATCGGAGCACACAGTAGACTTCAATATTACATACACGCCTCAGCTGTTGTTATACCTCAATTGGCTGTTGGTGCCGTGTCCGTCTTTGACCAAGCCACTCAGGCCTAAGTAACTCCGACACTGAACCTTCCTGATTCGTGCGCAAACGGTTATCATGGGCCAGAACATTTTTTTGCCAATCAAAGAAGCTGGGCGACCCTACAGTGCTTTGGACTGTATCTTGTGTATAAATCTTTTCACGAAATATTACGGCCCCTAATAATCGTTAATTTACTCTGGAAAATAGAAGTTTTAAAAATACTGTCCTCTGTTAGTTCAAAAACAGTAAGCGATAAATTTAAAAGTATATATTTTATGTCGGACCACATCAAATGCAGCTTAATTTATGTTAGTTTGTCGCTAAAATACAGTCACGAAAGAAATACGGGATGTCCGAAAAGTCTTTCTCTGATTGCAAGCTTTATTTACATACGCTGAAACAGGTCCCGAAATGTTGGCAACCTAAGCAGGTTTTTGTTGCAACAGGACAATACATCGGTACGTCTCCACGTGAGGACCCTTGGTGGTACGTAGCACACATGGTCGATATTCGATTTCTGTCCTTACGTTAGGCAACATCACAGGAGTGTAGAGGCCAAGCAAGACCGACACATCGTCCAGGAAAAGTCTTATCAAGAAAGGCACGAACTTTCAAACCCCGATGAGGAACAGCAAACAATTGCAACATGTGCAGATACACTGGATATGTGACGGTGCCCTCAGCGGGAAAGAATACTCCTATAATTTTGTCATACAAAAGCGCGCGCCAAACATTCTCCTTTGGGCTACCTCTGGTACAATACGCACGTTATGCCAGTTCACTAAACCACTGACACAAACAGTCGCCTCGTCAGAAAAAGCAACACGTTTGAGATAGTAATTGTCGCCCTAAATACGTGATAACTAAGGGTAATAATATTTCCTGAAAAGATTTCGAGACAAGCTACAGTCCAAAGCACTGTACGGTCGTCCAGCTTTTTTGATTGGCTAAAGAGTGTTCTGGCCCGTGTTAACCGTTTGCGCACGAATCACGAAGGTTCAGTGTCGGAGTTACTTAGTCCTGAGTGGCTTGGTCAAAGACGGACACGGCACCAGCAGCCAATGGAGGTATAACAACAGCTGAGGTGTGTATATAGTGTTGAAATCGATTGTGTGCTCCGATTTTTACGCGTNCTGAGTGGCTTGGTCAAAGACGGACACAGCACCAGCAGCCAATGGAGGTATAACAACAGCTGAGGTGTGTATATAGTGTTGAAATCTATTGCGTGCTCCGATTTTTACGCGGAAAGTCACTGGCCCTACTTATGGGTGCAGTTGAAGACGGTCACCCCTTCGAACACAGCGGACCACTAATAGGCATTTGACGACACAGCTGGTGATTTCTGTGTGGACAAATGGATAAAATACTTGTTTCACGTCTAGCCTGTTAGAACCAACGATTTCGATACACACTTACGACAAGTATTTAACACTGTGGGTGCTATCGACGTAATATCTACGTCGCCTGGATTTAACCAAGTTTTAAGGAGTTCGCAGTAATATTGTGACTTTCGCATTGTTCGAAGACACGGGCGAAGAAATATTACTTCACCAGCAGTTGTCATAGGGTTCTCTACGGCGTGATATTACGTCAGCAACACACAAAAGTGTACATTTCTCAAAGGAACATGATGGATTGTACATTGTTCTAGGTAGGACAGAACATTTGATTTGGCCAGTTCCAGGTCGACATTATATTGGTAGAGAGCCGGCCAGTAATGAACGTTGTACAGTGTAGTGAGCGTGTCCGATGTTGTGTGTGCCAATAGGACGGTTGTAAATCGGGATTACAGAGACCAACAGAACCGAAGGTCATGCAACTGTGGATATATGTAACTCACTTCTAGCTTGCCTTAACTCTCATTAAGGTTGTACCGCACTCAAAGTGTTTAACCCCTTAACGTATCCAGAGTATACTCGTTCACGTATGACTTGTTGCAAAATGGCTAAAGTCATGGTCGGTGCTGTACTACGTCAGAAGCCAGCACCAATACAGACAGCGTATTTTTCCTGGTGAATGCTAGTGATTGCTGCTCGTACAACAAAATGTTATTATTGGTTACTGCGGATGCCGTAGACCAATAGAAATTCTTGACGTATGTCAAATCATGTAAGTTATTAGAAGGAATTATTAAGTACATGTCAGACCAAAAATCTCCTCTTTTGCAACACCTGGAACGATAAATTAATGGGTAAGTTAAGAGGTTAAGACTTAATATTTTGGAAGACCTTAGAAACTAAAGTGCTCGCAGTCTGTCGGCTGGCACTTCCAGCAATCAAAGGAAAGGAAAGTGCCTGGAATGGTGAGAGAAGCTGTAGGTGACCTTGACTTCTTTGCCCCTTGACTTTTACAGGTTGGGTAACTGCAAGCCAGGTGTCCAGTTCAAGGCTTCCCCTCTTCCCGACTCCCCACCGAAGATCCACTTCCTGAAATAGAGATTTATGTGATAACCCACCATTTCCCGAGTTTATTTACGAACCAGAGTGTTGCAACTACGGTAATATTTTGGTCTGCGCTGTAGTTGGGTCGAGACTGCTTCTCGCAGCGACGTGAACAACGGGCTGCGTGTTGTGTGTTATAGGCAGGGGCAGTGATATTTCGCGAAAAGATGTCGAGACAAGATACAGTCCAAAGCACTGTAGGGTCGTCCAGCTTCTTTGATTGGCTAAAAAATGTCCTGGCCCGTGTTAACCGTTTGCGCACGAATCACGAAGGTTCAGTGTCCTGAGTGGCTTGGTCAAAGACGGACACGGCACCAGCAGCCAATGGAGGTATAACAACAACTGAGGTGTNTCAGTGTCCTGAGTGGCTTGGTCAAAGACGGACACGGCACCAGCAGCCAATGGAGGTATAACAACAACTGAGGTGTTTATATTGTATTGAAGTACACTGTGTCGAGGCTAAAAATGAACTTTTCAGTGACCGGGATCAATACCCATGACACCTGAAGAAATCGCGGATTCAATTTGGGACAAGCTAGAATTCAAAACACGTGCGTTTATGTAGCTTTAGTCATTGGTCATCACGGTGTTTTGACACCTCCTGGAGAACGGTGTCCAATGTCGCCTTCCACTGTGGCAGCTGACAACCAATGTACAGTTGATATCGCAATAGTTGTACATACGACTGTATAGTCTAGCCTGCAGGTCATTGAACTCGCGAATTTTTCAGGTCTCTTAGTTATAGTTTGTTCACGGTTAAGTGAACCCTTTTGAAATTAACCTTTGAAAAACATCACTGCGCGTTAACTGCATATATGTCACCGTGCGCACTGGCTTGCACGCTCCCAGCTAAATTGACAGCCAATCAATTAAAATAATTCCAAGTCTCGACTTGGCATTGCGGTTGTAAAGTTAAAATTAATAGCAAATCGTGGTGGTATTTTTTGCAGTATCCACATTTAAGTACGAACTGGCATACAACCAACGCATTCAGGTTACTAACAATTTAATTCTTTCTATCGGCTGACGTAGGAATAGTAATTACGCCCATGACAATGTAAATTCGACGTATAGTGAAACTGTAAAGAGATTTGGCCGGCTCTTAACATCGAGGCTAACATTGAGGTCTTGAGTGCTGATGAGGGTGAAGCTAGTTGAGCACAGGAGCGGCGTCGGAATGNCTAACATTGAGGTCTTGAGTGCTGATGAGGGTGAAGCTAGTTGAGCACAGGAGCGGCGTCGGAATGCAAGGATGTGGGAAACGGGAGATCCCCGAGAAAACCCGCCGGCCAGCGGCATCTTCCGACACGATTCCCACATGCGAAAATCCGGGAGCTACCCAGCCGGGAAGCGAACCCGGGTCTCCCAAGTGCGATACAACTAGTCTAACCACTACACCACCGTGGCCCCCCTTGTAGCGGGGAGCTACTAGATGAAAATAAAAGCATAATTTAAGCAGGTCTTTCAAAAGTACTTTTTTTTTTNCCCCTTGTAGCGGGGAGCTACTAGATGAAAATAAAAGCATAATTTAAGCAGGTCTTTCAAAAGTACTTTTTTTTTTTACCGTGAGCATCACTTATCAGCATTTACTCCATAATATATTATCCCGAGTGTACTCGTTCACGTTNTTTTTTTTTTTACCGTGAGCATCACTTATCAGCATTTACTCCATAATATATTATCCCGAGTGTACTCGTTCACGTTTGATATGTTGTAGAACAGGTTAAATCATGGTCGGTGCTGTACAGGCCCAAAAGGTAGCACCAATGCGGTAATTGCCTTTCCCTGGGCAATATTATTGATTACTGTTGACACGCCAACTATTTTATAATTGATTGGTTCTTGTGTAACGGAGCTACTGAAACACCCTTTCCGTAGAAAAAGTCAGGTATTTTAAGGAATTTGTTATTTTGCGACACCTGGAATGAAACATTATAGGACTTCGTTAAGAGGTTTACCATCCATAAAAGAGAGGTGGAAATTCATACTGTAATAAAATCAGCATGGCAAAAATCTTGCACGCTGGTCTAGTTTATTGAGCGTATAGGTGATGAGACACTTCATACGCGTGCCAAAATCACCCTTATAGCTCCTTTGCTTGGGGGCGTCAGACGGGGACAGTACCTCGACGTACGTGGGCGTCGTGTGAGAGTGCAATTTACAATTTTTTTGTAGATATCTTACGATTTTACGAAATGATAGCCGTTATAAACGGGAGGATATGCCAAATCGATAGAGTGAAACAAATTTAAAAATGTTGTCTTGAAAATGCCACGGAAGCTTTTCTTTTTAAACAGAAACTTGGTTCACCTGCAATCTGGGTTTTTAATTTTGGTTATTTCAATTTTTTTTNGAAGCTTTTCTTTTTAAACAGAAACTTGGTTCACCTGCAATCTGGGTTTTTAATTTTGGTTATTTCAATTTTTTTTATATTTAAACCCTAAGAATTAAATTGCATTCGATTCGCGCTATGAACATCCAGGAAATTAAATTATGCTTTTTGGTGGCATGTAGCAAGTATTTCTTTCTGTATACAAACACACGCTGGAAAAACTTCCCTGGTAAACTTCCTAAACTGTAATGGAAGTTTTTAACCTACATGCTGTATGGGAATAACNTAACCTGCATGCTGTATGGGAATAATATCACACACAAAGCTGCAAGTATAGGAATGTTTAGCGTCGCTACTATACAAAGTTCGCAACTTCCCTACGCATTTGACTGTTTCCTGAGCAAATGTAGGGACTCTACAATGAATGTAACGGGGGGAATTACCATTCCCGCCTTCTCACTGAGCGTATACACTGGTATGGTAAATTTCCGAATAATTTCTTAGTGTACTAGGTATGCACAACTTAGAAATTTCTTCCAAAACATGTATAAATGTTTTCATAGAAATCAAAATTTGTGAAAAATACAGAACGTCCGTTATTGATACGAGAGTCTTATCACTTCGTATTATTAAACGGCATAGTGCTATTATATTCCACAGTCATTCACATAATCAAGCAAATCTCACTTTTTTATTGGCCGATGCCACAACCAGAACCCAGTCCCCTGGTCGGCCAAACGAAATCAAACTACCAGGCGTGCTACATGTTTGCTATTGGTGCAGAGTCCTGAAGGGCGTGACTCGTGGTGGAGGTCCAATGACTAGAGACCTGAAAATTTCGCTGTTTCATTTCGGGACAAACTAGATGTCAAAACCTCGTACGTTTGTATTGCTTACGTTATTGGTCCACCCGTTAGTTTACATCTCCTGGGCAACTCTGAGCCAATAATAAACACACAATAAAATGCAGACCCAATCACCGCCTTCCGCTAATACATCAAGCGACCAATGAACAGTGATCTTTGCACGATTGTACATACGGCATTGGAGTATAGCCTACAGGTCATTGAACTATAAAAATTTTCAGGTGTCTACCAATGTCACACTTCAAGATAACGAAAATGTTACGGTACCTAGTTTGTCAAAATGCTACAACGCTAAATGTTCAGGTCTAAGTTCATTGAAGTTGATTTGAATCTGAAAAATTTTTATTTGTAATTTCTTGGGAATTTCACATCATTGTCACTTTTATGAACTGCACGTGCCTTTCTTGTGATNCATCTCCTGGGCAACTCTGAGCCAATAATAAACACACAATAAAATGCAGACCCAATCACCGCCTTCCGCTAATACATCAAGCGACCAATGAACAGTGATCTTTGCACGATTGTACATACGGCATTGGAGTATAGCCTACAGGTCATTGAACTATAAAATTTTTCAGGTGTCTACCAATGTCACACTTCAAGATAACGAAAATGTTACGGTACCTAGTTTGTCAAAATACTACAACGCTAAATGTTCAGGTCTAAGTTCATTGAAGTTGATTTGAATCTGAAAAATTTTTATTTGTAATTTCTTGGGAATTTCACATCATTGTCACTTTTATGAACTGCACGTGCCTTTCTTGTGATGATGAGAGCAATCTGTAAAAATTGATTTTTTTTTTTCGACAAAGTAACAAGTAACCAGTGCATTTCAATAAAACACTCGCTAACTGTGGCGTGGAAGATCTTCGCGACGCAGGTACATCAACTCTTGTTCGTCGGGCTGTACTTGACCAACCAGTTTATGCAGATGACTCAAGACGCGAGAGAGATCAGCGGGTCAAGTCGTCGTGTGTTACCTGGCGAAACTGTTGTTGGATTCTGTAGATGCTTATCTGGCCATCTCGGACTGGGCCCCACGAATGGTCAAACTCAACCAGCGAACGGACGAAGGTTCAAACAAAGGATATATATATATAATCCTGAAACCACAGATCGATAACCACGTGTGTGCGACGCTTACCGCTATGAAGGTGACCGTAGTATCGAAGTCATCATTTCTATTGTTTTTGTTTGAGCGGTCCTGGTACCAGNGCTTACCGCTATGAAGGTGACCGTAGTATCGAAGTCATCATTTCTATTGTTTTTGTTTGAGCGGTCCTGGTACCAGGAATCAGCTTGCTACGGTACAGGTCGGTGAAGTATGTTCATGTAAGCGTGAAAAAGAGCAAAATTAAAAAAAAAAATGTTAACTTTTCTAATGTTTCCACTTTTTCACTTGTCCGACGCATTAATAGAGTGATCAAGCCCATGTCAGTGTTTATTTAACATAAAGCGTAAGAATACGCCTCGGGCATAGGCCACGTGTTGATCCTAAGCAGGACTTTCAAAAGTGCTTTGTTTAGCGTGAATTAAAATAAAAGTAAATATTTTGCCAATTCGCTGATTACTACACTTAAAATAAATTTGAAAAACAGAAAGCAAAATAAATAATTTCAATAGCCTCAAATGTTTACCTAGACCTTTTAATTCTACGTTAAGAAATAAAAACTACTGACTCTCCGGCGTTGCCAAATTTGCTATGCGTACGCCAGTCAGCGTGCCTGTAAAATATATACAGGCAGAGGCAGGTGTATTTCAAAGGTTGATTTCAAAAGTGCTCAATTAACCGTGATATGATAGAGTAAGTACACAGAATGAAATGGAGGAGTCATTACTTTGATGTAGACGTACCCATTCACTGATTGGCTGCGCCACGCTCTGAGAATAAGCTTCGAGTACGATTGGCTACACTATAAAAAAAATCATTTAGTATGATTCCTAAGCATTTTTTGGAAGTTTTTAACCCAGACAACGCATCGGAAATGTACCACACGTTAATCTTGGAACATTCCGATACATGTGTGGAGATTTTTCTATGCATGTATGTAAACGATACAATAGAAATATATGGTAACATTTCCAGATGTTTAAAAATCGTTTCCTACAACTTAAGCATATCTACCAGACACTTGTATAGGAACAATTCCAAACCAGATTAGCAAATGTACTATACTCGTATGTTAATGCTACTAGGCACATGTTTGGGAATGATCACGTACCATATTGGCAGCTGTAGTATACAGGTATGGTATCTTTACCAGACATATGTATAGGAAGCATCACGTACCATATTGGCAGCTGTAGTACACAGGTATGGTATCTTTACCAGACAAAAGTATGGAGCAGCGCCGGATGCAAGGGCGGGGGAAACAGGAGATCCCCGTGAGAACCCCGCCTATCAACGACATCGTGCGGCTAGATTCCCACGTGTGAAAATAGGGAAGCTACTTGTTCGGGAATCTGACCCGGTTCTTATCCGTGTGAGGCGAGTCGTCTAGCCGCTGCACCCCACGGGCCCCAGTTACATGTAAATTGATTCGAGTTCACGTGCTCCTTCCAGATCGTTTTTAAGTTTGCACTCAACAGTTTTTGTGCTAATGCTACTCAGAAATAATCGTATCCTTATATATATATCTAGGGCCAGTAATTTTTCTCGTAAAAATCGGAGCACACAGTAGACTTCAATAACATGCATACACCTCGGCTGTTGGCANGGGGGAAACAGGAGATCCCCGTGAGAACCCCGCCTATCAACGACATCGTGCGGCTAGATTCCCACGTGTGAAAATATGGAAGCTACTTGTTCGGGAATCTGACCCGGTTCTTATCCGTGTGAGGTGAGTCGTCTAGCCGCTGCACCCCACGGGCCCCAGTTACACGTAAATTGATTCGAGTTCACGTGCTCCTTCCAGATCGTTTTTAAGTTTGTACTCAACAGTTTTTGTGCTAATGCTACTCAGAAATAATCGTATCTACGGCCAGTAATTTTTCTCGTAAAAATCGGAGCACACAGTAGACTTCAATAACATGCATACACCTCGGCTGTTGGCANCGGCCAGTAATTTTTCTCGTAAAAATCGGAGCACACAGTAGACTTCAATAACATGCATACACCTCGGCTGTTGGCATGCCTCTATTGGTTTGTCGTGTCGTTTCCGCATTTCACCTAGCCAATCAGGACACCGCACTGCACCTTCGCGATTCGTGCGCTAGGAGTTAACATGGACCAGAACCGGTTTTAGCCAGTAAAAAAAGCTGGACGACCCTACTACAGTGCTTTGGACTGCATCTCGTCTCGAAATATTTTCGCGAAAGAAGACTGCCCTTATAAACATCTTAAAATCGCGGAAATATTTATTGTTAGAATATTTTTCAAAACAATGTATTATCTAGCTCCCTTCGTGATTGGATGATGCTATCCTGAAAGGGGTTCAACTACTTGCAAACGAACTGCAAACGTTGGGCATTACAGTACGACAGTTCTTACTGGCTAAACTTAATGGACACATTTCATCACACACAGAAGACAGCCAATAGCGGACAAAAACATCAGTCTTTTTTTCGCACTGCACTGGAAGCTAGCAGCCAAGTTTTGTGCTATAAATCACTTTCCCTGGGAATCATCAAAGTGAAACCCTGCGAGTGGCATTAGAGAATCTAAAATCCCGTATCCTTTAAGACTTGATCAGTAGAGTTCAATAGATGAACTTCTACTTTCAGGTAATTCAATTAGTAATATGGTACTGACTGACGAGTAAGTGTAATGCCCAGGACACTAATGCAAAGATATATAAATAATTATAAATGTATTTTTATATCCGAAATATTCAAACACTGAAGTAACCAGTTAACCTACATGAATTTAATATTTGCGACGTTCCAATTATTTTCATAGTTCTAATTTTATTGTACAGTTTCTTGGTACCAACGAGTTTTCTTAAGGTCAAAAAAATTTTGCATGGGAACAATTTTATAAATCCAATATGGCGGCATTGATTTCCCCCTAAGGCGGCGTCTAGAACTGCGTTGCAGCATTTTCGAAATGTGTGTTTATTGGCAAAACTATTACATGTGTCGGCAATATGTCCAAATAAAAGATAACACTTTCCAGACGAAGATCAAATGGTGCTTTAAAGTTAGGGCCACCTGTTTTTCTCAATAAGATTCCACGACTTGTGCTCCAAAACACGTTAGTTCGGAACCAATATCGCGATTGGATAATCTTAACTCCGCGCGTCTTAAGTGTCTGCCAACCAATCACGGGTTGTCAATATAGAGGTAACTTTATTCTGATTGGCCCCGCCGAGTAGAAGAGGTCTTCCCACACAGACACGCAGCCAATAGCACGAAAGAAGTTGAAATCTAGCCTGTGCATAAATCGTTTCGCGAAAAACAGGTGGCCCTATTTAAAGGTTATTAGTTTATATTTTATGTTGTAGGTATTATTTTGGAGCTCTCCAACATGGTTAAAACGGCTTTATTTTATACTGATGAGTAGGGCCAGTGACTTTTTCGCGTAAAAATCGGAGCACACAGCAGACTTCAATACTATATACACACCTCGGCTGTTGTTATACCTCCATTGGCTGCTGGTGCCATGTCCGTCTTCGACCAAGCCACTCAGGACTAAGTAACTCCGACACTGAACCTTCGTGATTCGTGCGCAAACAGTTAACACGGGCCAGAACTTTGCTTAGCCAGTCAAAGAAGCAGGACGACCCTACAGTTATTTGGACTGTATCTTGTCTGGAAAGCTTTTCGCGAAATATCACTGCCCCTACTGATGAGTCTAAAACATACTACCGAGACGCGAGCGAACCTCCAATAGGAGCCCGTATTGAACATTGCCACAGACTTCCCATTGACGAAATGATAGGTACCCGCAACACGACGAGAACACTGCCTGCTAGTTTCAGAGAAACTTGCCCGTAGCGAAGACGGCGCACTTGATGCGCCTGGCAGTGTCGCCTTTATTTCCCCCCGCTTAGGAGGAAGCCACATGTTGGTCGCNATCGGGCGCAAACGGTTAACACGGGCCAGAACATTTGTTAGCCAATCAAAGAAGCTGGACGACCCTACAGTGCTTTGAACNTCAAAGAAGCAGGACGACCCTACAGTTATTTGGACTGTATCTTGTCTGGAAAGCTTTTCGCGAAATATCACTGCCCCTACTGATGAGTCTAAAACATACTACCGAGACGCGAGCGAACCTCCAATAGGAGCCCGTATTGAACATTGCCACAGACTTCCCATTGACGAAATGATAGGTACCCGCAACACGACGAGAACACTGCCTGCTAGTTTCAGAGAAACTTGCCCGTAGCGAAGACGGCGCACTTGATGCGCCTGGCAGTGTCGCCTTTATTTCCCCCCGCTTAGGAGGAAGCCACATGTTGGTCGCTTGGCTGGCGGTACTTCGTACATACGGGTCCTTGAAGCATGGAAACGCTAAGGACGACCCAGGCATGTGCATCATCCCTCATCATAGCCTTTAGGCGCAACTGGTGCCACCGTCGATAACGCGTCGTTATGAGACTTTCAGCAATGACTGTACCGTTTTATACAGTGAAGCTAACGCTAAAAGTGTTATGCACGTGTCTGTACGTTTTAAAAACTCTGCGCCGGGTTGCTCATATTAAAAAAAAAATTACCCGGAAAACGCCCGATTCAGCCATTTTCACTTGCGAAAAAATTAGCTTTGAAGAAAAACGGAGAATCTGAAATTAGTACATAAAGAAGTATATAGACTTTTATCCCACTTAACCTTTAGGCCTTCCGGGTCTCCTTTTTTACTACCATCCGTTTCTATTGTTTAATTTCTCAAGATCTTAGTTATTTATTATCTTATAATTAATTTTTCAGCTAAATCACACTGCCAAGGCAACGCTTAAACTTTTATATAAAATTCCATATTTGAGCAAATTAACTTTGAAGAAAAACGGAGAATCTGAAATTAGTACACACGCGTGAAACGTTTCTTAGATGTCATTCCTAAGCAAACATCGCTCACGTCCGTTGAGCAGTTTTGTAACACGACGTTTTCCGCCGAATTCCTGCGCATTGCACGGCTGCCAGGGCAAGCGGCCGTCTTTAACGGGAAACGATATGGTCTCCCGCCGTCAATTAACCGTGAAGCAGCTACAGCGGGAGGAGTTGGCGTGTCTGATATCTCCCGAAGGACTCTCGCGGCGCTCATTACCTTCCCGTGAGACGGCATAGTTCACGGCCGACTTCCCCTCATGTCGACATCCATCACCCGTGCGCGCGCTTAACGGGAAAACCCCCCACGTCCTTTCTTTCACCCGCCGTATCCTCACAAAATACTCCGCGAGGGTGGAGGGGGAGGGGATCTCCGTGCCGGCAGTAGTTCAAGGCCGCAATCATACGCCTTGGGGGCTGAGGAAATAAGGAGCTCGCGCGTGACCTTTCAACCGCACACGTGGTCACGGCCGAGAAAGTTCAGCGTGTAAACATTCATCTTCCCGAGAGCTCACGCAAGGGGGCCGCGGTGGTGTAGTGGTCAGACTACTGGTTTTCCACCTAGGTGAACCGGGTTTTGATTCCCGGTGGAGTCGCCTCCGTGATTTTCGCATATGGTAATCGTGCCGGACGATGCCGCTGGTCGGCGGGTTTTCTCGGGGGAGCTTCCGTTCCCCCCGCCCTTGCATTCCGGTGCTAAACTCGCGTAAACAAAAGCTAAACTATCTCAAGCGTCGCGAAAAGGGAAAGTTGTGGTCTTTTTTTTAACTCGTTTTATCACACATTAATTTCTGAGTTCAAGTGTTGCAATAACGTAACTTTTTTGGAATACTCTTTAGTTGTGTTCAGCACTTGTCTTGCAACCAGTGAACAAGGTGATGATACTGGCATAACCATTTATATCGAAGAGCTGCAAAAAATTCCACAAATCAGATTGGCCACACATAAGACTTGACTCTGGTGCCTTGCTGTGTATAGCACTTGTCATAGATACCACGTACGCGCAACGTGTTCACACAACCATGGACAGGGTGAGTGAACGTGTTAATGTTTCACGACTAAATTCTGAGTAGTATTACTTGGCAGGTTCTAGGTCAGGAGCCAACAACCGGAGTCGGGGGCCGCCATTTTGGATGGCGTCATGCAACCTTGATATTTCAGACACCAATTCTCAGTTCGCATCTTGTTTCCTAAATACCTACTTCTGCTTGACTGCCATTTTGTTGACTGCTATACGCCATCTTGTCATTGTTTCCGGCAACCAACTAGTTTCTGGTGGCCATGTTGTTTTCGTGTCGTTTTTTTTTTTTAGTCTTTCGTTTCCGATCTCTATCTTGTTTTCGCCTGTCGTTTGTTTCCCTAGGGGTGCTGTTGTCAGCCGCCATATTCGACTCGGGAGTTAAGGAATTACACAATTGTTGGCTGTGATTACTGTCAGCCATGTTTTTTTTTTCAGTCGTGGCCACTAGGTAGTGCTGATGTGACACGCATTAAGAAGATTTTTCATTAGTTGTACACAGGATCATTGACCCTATAATGCCATTTTAATTTATTGATCTTAAAATATTACCGTGGAGGTGTGCAGTGCCGAGTCATTTACCCCTAGCATGGAAAAAAAAAGCAGCTACGTCGTATAACACTTGGCCCAACAGGTGATGTAAGAGAATATCGTTTTTAATTTGGTACATACAAGATATCGATTTCGTCAATGTAATTTATTTATTTAATATTTACTTTTAAATAATAATGCCAGCAGTCATCGATATGTCATGTTAAGTGTTTCCGGACTTGTCTCCATGCGAGGAATATGACATTTCAGCCTGCATCTCTAATTAGCCAGACACGGCCGGCAACCATCTTGCAGTACTTTGAATAACATTTATTGATTGTTTTTATTATCATAGCTATTTATAAACATTTGTGTGACATCACCCAGCACCCAGTCTAACATGGTGTCACAAATGCATCGGGGCTTCGGAGAGTGGAGAGATTTCGGCGGCTCTTAACATCAAGGTCTGGAGAGCCGATATGGGTTTCAGAGCCAGGATTCCAGCCGCTTGTATTATTCGCTTAGATTGTGTTGCATCATATTTCCTTTTGAATATCGTAAATAAATCTTATACAGTTAAATATTATATATTTCTATAGTGTGTATTAATAGGCATGTGATGTATTTTTCAATTCCCTCAGTCAAGACAAATCCCGGCTAGTCAATCATGGTGTCACAAAAGAACCACGAGGATCCTGCAGTCATCTTGAATTTATAGAATTTCCAAGTATTTAATAGTATTTTCTTCTTGCTTCCTCATTTCTACCCTACAGAAACCACCTTTGTTTGGCCTAGCAAATTGAGTTCAGTTGATAAACTTGGGCTGCTCTTTACAGCGAGGTCTTGAGAGCTGACGAGGGTGAAATGAGGTGAGAACGAAGCAGCGCTGGAATGCAAGGGCGGGGGAAACGGTTTATCCTCGAGAAAACCCACCGACGAGCCGCATCATCTGGCACAATTCCCACTTGCGAAGATCTGGAGTGACCTGGCCGGGGATTGAAGCCGGTTTGCCTTGGTGGGAGACGAGCAGTCTAGCCACTCAGCCACCGCGGCCCCTCCCAGGAAATTTTTAACCGCAGAGAACACTGTTGTCTCCCTCATTCTTATTCTATAGTAAGGGACTGGAAAATTTCGTGATATCATTTTAGGACATGTTAGACTTCAAACACATATACGTTTCTGTTGCATTTGTAGAGACCTGAAAAATTCGCGTTTTCATTTCGGGACAAGCTAGAATTCAATACGTCGTACGTTTGTATTGCTAATGCTATTGGTCCACCCGTTAGTTTACATCTCCTTGACAACATTGAGCAAATAATAAATACACAGTAAAATGCAGGCCGAATCACCGTCTTCCGGTAATACGACAAGCGACCAATGAACAGTGAGATTTGCATGATTTTACATACGACAAGGGAGTATAGTGTACAGGTCGTTGAACTCGCAAATTTTTCAGGTCTCTATTCATTTGCAATAGGATCACTGTTTATTATACCCGCCCAGGTGAACTACTGAGCCAGTAACAGACCTGAAAGTAAACAAGCACGGGATCCCGTGTCACGTGGCCTGAGGTAAAACTGACTACACACTGCGGCAGCAGCCAATTAACAGAAAGCTGAGGAGTGAAAATACACAGGACCGTGGAATCTATTCTACAGGTCCTCTAAAACGCAAAATTTTCGTATCCCTAATTATTGTCAACTATAGTTAGAGACCTGAAAAATTCGCGAGTTCAACGACCTGCAGGCTAGACTCTCCAGTCTTATGTACAAATATGCCGATGTCAACTGCACATTGGTTGTCTGCTGTCACGGTGGAAGGCGACGATTGGGCCAGCGTTCTCCAGTAGGTGTCAAACACCGTGTGGTCCAATGGCTGAAGTTATATAAACACACGTGTTTTGAATTCTAGCTTGTCCCAAAATGAATCAGCGAATTTTTCAGGTCTCTAACTATAGTCCATTCACGGTTCATTCAAAATTTTCTGAAGTCTTGCTAAAATTCTACTTCCGGGACATTCCTCTGCCTCGTGCAAACAAAGCTTAACCAAGTCTAGGAACGTATACCAGAGGGACAATGCATCACATTCGTGCTCACTCAGTGTAACAAAATTTTGCCTAAGAACTTCTTATTACTAGGTTTTACCAATACACCTATTTTATCTCTGCTATATATCCTTATTAATTTTAAATAAAAAATTGTAATTTAAAAATAAAATATAAGTAAAAGTTAAATTAAACATAAAATTAGGTACTTTTATGATAACACGACTAATAAATGCTTCCGGTATACGACATATTTAGGAAACAACCAAAGACGACCCACATGGAGTGTTTTTTAGAAGGTTTAGTTAAAAAAGTGTCGAGATATCGCGAATAGACTATACCTTGTTATACTTATTTATTTTTGTGAGCATGCCTAACCCATATACTTACTAAAGCCAAACCGACTAAATAATTACTACAAGGATGCATTAGCTTACCGAAAGCAATTTTAACTTACAACAAACCAAATAAACTATTTATAATCATATCCAGTCCAAATAAATTCATACCTGCCTTAAATGAACAAATACCAATGTAACTTTCAGTACTATAGGTACATTAAAACTGAACAAAGATGAACTATTCATATTTGAACCACTTTACATTATCGCTTTAATATTTATTATCTGCAACCTTAAAAGCATATATGAAGGGGCAGTGATATTTCGCGAAAAGATTTCGAGACAAGATACAGTCCGAAGCACTGTAGGGTCGTCCGGCTTCTTTGATTGGCTAACAAAAAAGTTGTGGCCCGTGTTAACCGTTTTTTCACGAATCACGAAGGTTCAGTGTCGGAGTTGCTTAGTCCTGAGTGACTTGGTCGAAGACGGACACGGCACCAGCAGCCAATGGAGGTATAACAACAGCTGAGGTGTGTATGTAGTATTGAAGTCTTACTGTGTGCTCCGAGTTTTACACGACGTAAATAAATGACAAGTTATGAGAATACCGGCTCAACGTATTATAAAGAAACGCTTTTGTTGTACACCGTTAAGTCACGGTCGCGGGCTACAAACTGGTGCTTGTCACAGTTCTCGCAGGGAAGATTTCTTGTAGTTCGTGGAATGTTCCGACTCCCGTGTTGAGTTGCGCTGGCATGAACGACGAGTATTTCAGATTGTAACGCCTGTTAAGTATGAACTGCGAAGTACTTGATTGTAAAACCCTCCACGTGTCTTACCCCGTGGCAGTGCAGTTAAATGTTCCCGGTGTGTGCGTGACCTTGAGTTTCTTCAATGCTTTGGGCGAGTTTGGCACGACCAAACAATGGGTTTGGTGCGTGGTGGTTTTCACGAAGAATTGTGCAGTGTCGCTCGTGGGAATGTTGAACGAATGGAGTTCGTCGTCCAGCGTCTACCATATCGCCCGGTCTAATGGATGAGGACTCTCTTCCCTTCGCTTCACGCGAGAAGGTAACTTCTTTGATTTTGCTGTTGCGAGATGGCAGCAGTGCGTCTAGTGACGTTGTTATAGGAATTCTTAACTTTTGCCTTACTGAAGCATGAGCACTGGTAGTGCAGACTGCGTGACTTAAGTGGGAAATGGCTGTTAGAGTTTCATAATTAATTTCGTTGCTGTGTTTTTAGGTATGTGGCTTTTAGTAGGCATGAATGGTAGATCACTGATAAAGATTACTTTTTATATTGCTAGGTTAATATTTTTCCTTGTTCTTTTCTTGCCGAGTAATTGAGTGGTTGTAATGTGAGGCTCTTGACCCAATTGTTATAGTAGTGTATATCAGTGTCTGGGTCAGTCAATATTCAATTATAAAAATTTTTTTCATGGTGCATTATCTTGTTAGTAATCTTTGTGATTATTAGTATATTCCCCTTTGGTATCACTATTTCTACAGTATAGTTCTAATTATTGCCTATTTTTTCCCAGCTATTCAAGGTAGTGGGACAGTTTTCTTTATTATCAATTATAGCAATGTATAACATTGCTATTTTGCGTATGTACTTCAGTGTTACCTCTTTGTGGAAAATATAGGTAAAAAAAAAATCTAATTTGAAGTTCTTGTCGCTGTTGTAAACTACTGTCCCACTCTTTTAACAACTTAACATCTTATGCCATCATNATCTAATTTGAAGTTCTTGTCGCTGTTGTAAACTACTGTCCCACTCTTTTAACAACTTAACATCTTATGCCATCATTCTAAGTGGTACAGGATTACAACCACTCACTTTAACGAGGTAGGTTTAACTGTCACAGTGAGCAGAATTAGAATCGCCTACATTCGTCTTTACGCTACTAAGTATTCGTTTGCAAATGACGTACATTAATTTGCACATGACGGGCATTCATTGGCCCGTGACCTACAGTTATTTGCACAATATCTGCAATAATTTGCGCATGACCTGCAATTAATTGAACATGACCTTACTTCATTTTCTCTTGATCTGTAGTCGTGTTTACATATGGTATGCATTAATTTTCACATGACTTTCTTTTATTTACACAGGGAGTTCATTCATTTGTTCATGTCCTGAGAATTCGTTTTAACATAACGTAATTTAATTCATGCTTAGTATGGTATAATTTACATGTGACCTAAATTCGTCTACATACCCTTTAGATTCATTTTAAAATGGCGTGCATTCGCGTAGCACACCACCCCATTCCTAAACTCCTCACCATCTGCAACATCACCATTCTCATATACTACCTTAACGATATAGTCACTACGAGTGTCACATCATCAGATTGAGGACAANCTGCAACATCACCATTCTCATATACTACCTTAACGATATAGTCACTACGAGTGTCACATCATCAGATTGAGGACAAATTTTTTTCATTCCTTGTTAGAGTTCCACGAATAAGTCATTCAAACTAATCTTGTGCTTATATGTCTTTATAAGANAATTTTTTTCATTCCTTGTTAGAGTTCCACGAATAAGTCATTCAAACTAATCTTGTGCTTATATGTCTTTATAAGAATTCGTTTGATTCTGAACTCGTCTGCAGAATTCACATGTCGATTCAGTTTTTTGTAATAGCTCGAATTTTGCATATGTAACCCAGTAACGTCTAGTGTTTTAAGAATCAGGGAAAGCTAGTAGGTAATAACGGATATCTAATGGGTATCTTCTAATAAGTCTCTATAACTACGGTTGTATGTGACACCCTGATATTCGCAGTCTAACATGTGCCAACTCAATAGTGCTTTCCAATACCTGTCAACCTAACCCAGACAGAGCACATAGGTAAATTTCTCATCAGCAGAAGGTAGCCTATCAACTTCCAAAATCCCATAAGGCATAGGGGAATATTTTTATATGGCAACCACCGGTCTCTGTTGAAAACAAGATTTACCATTAATGTACATCTTGGTCAACTCTCAAAGTCTCATGACTAAGTCAGTTTACCCCATCTGACTCAGTGTACCTAACAACAATGAAGGTTATTTATAGCCCATACTGTACACTGTTATGCCCAATGCCCAGTGTTATAAGCTATGGTTAAATTATTCGTACACCACGGGTCTTCGTTATGGATGGTTCGTATTATTAGGTTAACATAAAACTGACAGTTTATTGCTAGTGATAACGAAAAAAGAGAATTGTCGGCTTAAATCCTGAATGATTCAAACTGTTTCTTATTTGCAGCACCCGAAACCATAAATTAAACTGGATCTGGAACAGCAAAAGACGCAGCCGAGCACCAATCGCAGATCAAATGAATCACAGAGCCAAAACGTAGCACATAGCTTATAGGTACGGCAACCTGTTCTTCGCGAAAAGATTTCAGGACCACTTGCACTCCAAAAACACCAGAGCTCAGATCCACTTTCGTGAATGGATGATTTTAACTGTCGCGCTTTGCAGGTGTCTGCCCGCGAATCGCGGACACTCGGTGTCGGAGTTACCTAACTCTGATTGGCCCAGTCAGGTGAGGAACTGTCTCCCGACAAAGGACAAAGGCGTGGGGCTTATAACCAAAGGATAACTGCACGTGTGCCATAAGTAGGGCCAGTGACTTTTCGCGTAAAAATCGGAGCACACAGTAGACCAACACTATATGCACACCTCAGATGTTGTTACACCTCCATTGGCTGCTGGTGCCGTGTCCGTCTTCTACCAAGCCACTCAGGACCAAGTAACTCCGACACTGAACCTTCGTGATTCGTGCGCAAACGGTTAACATGGCATTTTTTTTTTTTTAGCCAATCAAAGAAGCTGGAGGACCCGACAGTGTTTTGGACTGTATCTTGTCTCGAAATCTTATCGCGAAATATCACAGCCCTTAGCCATAGGACATTGGAGTCTAGTCTTCGTGTAAATATTTCCGTGAAATACAGGCTGCCAAACGACAGGCACTGTGCGGTTATTACGATCCGTCAGTCCAATCGTGTTTGAAGACTTAAGCTGCGCTCACAACCATCCGTCTCGCCCGTCCGTCTGCCAGTCATCCGTTTGTTTATTCTTCCGTCAGTTGAAAGAGATTCACAACAATTCGTTGTCCGCTAATCTTTCTGTAAGGCAAAATTTCAGCGTGATAACTAAACTTCGTGGTATTTCTTTAGTTGGAAGTATTTTTTGGTTGGAAATACATTTTCAGTAGAGAAACATTTTGGGGACATAATCTCTTTACGTGATAAGTAGAGACCAGAAAAATTCGCGGATTCATTTCGGGACAAGCTAGAAATTCGAAACACGTGTGTTTATAAAGATTCAGCCATTGGTCCACACGGGGTTTGACACCCCCTGGAGAAGGCTGGCCCAACCGTCGCCTTCTACTGTGACAGCAGGAAACCAATGTGCGATTGATATCGGCACATTTGTACATAAGACTGGAGAGTCTAGCCTGCAGGTCATTGAACTCGCGAATTTTTCTGGTCTCTAACAATTAGGAATCAATACCCAATTCTTTGAGTTGAGTTGAGTTGAGCTGAGAGTGTCGAGCGAGTCTTAACAACGAGGTCTTGAGAGCTGACTAGGGTAAAATGAGGTGATAATGAAGCAGCGCCGGAATGCAAAGGCGGGGGAAACGGGAGATTTCCGGGAATGCCCGCCGACCAGCGGCATCGTCCGAAACGATTCCCACTTGCGAAAAATCAGGGGAGTGACTCGGCCGGGGATTGAACCCGGTTCGCCTTGGTAGGTGGCGAGTAGTCTAACCGCTCAATCTCCGCCCCCCTCCCTTTTTTAACACATGCTTTGAGAGTCTTCCCTACTGTTAACCTTTTTTGTGAAATTTTCTGTACCTTTCGCTTATGAAAGGCTAATGGTAACGTATTTGAGCACGCAGTGCGTTGTACACTGATTGCAACTGTACACCAGCCCAAGTACAGTGCACATCAAAATGGCACACGATTGCAACACTTTAGCTCACAAATTACTGTATTGTGTGAAAGGACGTAATAATGGAAACCCAAGTAGGCTTGTGTATCAGCATTCCATTGGGTGAAATAGAGCCAGTAATATATACGTATCCGGTTTTGTCGAGCCAAATGGGACAGTACTATGTTGAAAAGAAAAAAAACAAAGCAAACGGAACCTGTGTTCCTGGTTTGGTAAATACGAGCGACTTGCCTCTAGCGTGCCGTGAATGCCGGTCTCAAAGTGTCAAATTTACATTCCTGCTGTGTCCGAAATGCCTGCACTCGAACACGTGTTTCACACGTGTGGTGTCATCACGAAAACAAATTTAAGTCACCATTCACACGCAGCATACTCCTACGACGTTTATTCACACGCAGCATACTCCTACGACGTTTATTAACACGCAGCATACTCCTACGACGTTTATTAACATACCGTAAAAATGTTGAGTCGCGGTGGATCATCCTACCCGCCCCGGCTTGCGCTGCTGTCGTGCGTGGAGGTCGTAACGGCGAGATGCGCACGCGACGCACGCACGAAGGTCGCCCTTATCGCCCCTTCTCGCACTCACACCGCCGTAACCCGACCCGGGTGCATCCTTTGGCGGGCACATGTTGCAGTGCTCGTTGCGGCATGCGTCCCGTGCCGCATACGCCGGAAAAATTTCCCCGTTTTCTTCCAGTAGAATTTTTTATCTCTCTCCTCTTCAGGACATACCGTCAAGGTTCATTTATTACAGGATTGAGTATAAAAGAATACACCAACTTTTAAGGTCTATAATATCGAAACCAAACAACCTACAACCTTGGTTGACCAATAAAATTAACCGTGGAACTGTGAAGTTTGTTTACCATACATTCATAAATGTTCAATGTGACGATCACGAGCGGCCCGAACGACATCTACGCGATAATCAAACTCGTTCAACACTCTTGTCAGCATGTCCGGCCACGCATTTCTGTGGCATAAAAGATTTTGGTTCTATCCATTTCTGTGAAATTAATTGAAAGAAGTATATGTATTTTAAAAATCTTTATTATTGAAGCACTTGTTTGTATACAATGTTCTTAGTTTTACCATCTTCCGCGCGTATGAATAATTTGGATGGTTTTCCTACTCTATAACACGACGCATACACAATTGGCCGTGCGAAAAACATTCTGTTTCTAAATCTATTCCGCACATTTGCAATGACTGCCCTTGAGCTTTATTATTGGCATTGCAAATGCTAATCTGACTGGAAACTGTGTTCTTTTAAAGTAAAAAGGGAATTTCTGATGGAATAAATGGACAGCTGTCAACAAAGGCGCTTCCTGACGCGAAAGCATGGTAAAAATGAGCTTTTTTGCAGATTTTAGTACCTTTGCAGGTAATACAGATAAAAAAAGAAAGGTTTACAAACACTCGTGGGATCGAAAGGAAAGTTAAAAAAAAAAAGAATGAAAATTAGTTGATTTTTTCGGGAGTTAAACGCGTCCGAACAAACGGACACAACATATATATATATATATATATATATATATATATATATGTTTTCCCAAGAAACAATTAAAGGTACTCCAGTGTACTGTTATACCAAAAGAACACTCACTTCAGACGAGTAATGTTGAGTACTTTCAAGGCACGACGGTCATTAGCAACACCATTTCAGAGTCCTCCAAAATATGTAAAAAGGTTTTTTTTTTTTCAGCGCGCTGTATATCAAAATATACTCATCATATACATAGAAAACTGATCAAGAGCCCTGGACTGAATCTTTTTACAGAATTCCCACCAATAAAATCATAGGGTCACCTCTGAAAGTCCCATTTGTACTCACAGCACGAGTAGAACACTGAAAGCCAGTTCAGATCCTTGCGCTTAGCGGCGATGGCGCACTTGATGCGCGTGGCAGTGTCGTCCTTATCGCTCCCACGCTTCTCGCGGAAAAAAAGCTCCAGGTAGGCGGAAACCCAAACATTTAGTGTCATGATAGGCTACATAGAAATATACTTAAGTTTAACGCGTGTCACTGAAAATCGGCATTGCTGCTGGCGGAGTGTCGAAACCATAGACTAAAGATGAGGTGTACGGCCAGCGACATTGGTCTACAATCACTCTCCGTGTCCCAACGTTGAACTGCATAAACGGTATGCATTACATTTGCGGTTAGAACACTGATTAATAGGGGCAGTGATATTTCGCGAAAAGATTTCTAGACAAGATACAGTCCAAAGCACTGTAGGGTTGTCCAGCTTCTTTGATTGGCTAAAAAATGTTCTGGCTCGTCCGTATTAACAGTTTGCGCACGAATCACGAAGGTTCATTGTCGGAGTTACTTAGTCCATAGTGGCTTGGTCAAAGACGGACACGGCGCCAGCAGCCAATGGAGGTATAACAACAGCTGAGGTGTGTATATAGTGTCGGTCTACTGTGTGCTGCGACTTTTACGCGAAAAGTCACTGGCCCTACTGATTAGANTCGGTCTACTGTGTGCTGCGACTTTTACGCGAAAAGTCACTGGCCCTACTGATTAGAAAACAAGTGCTTTTGAATTTTTTTATACTTCCTCTACGAATTTTTTTAATGCTGTTCGATTAGTTTCAAATTATGAAAGGTATTTTATTGATATAATAGTGTTTGTCATTTAAAAATTAAGATATAAACAAACACGTTCATCGCTGATCATGTGACTTTGACAGTTGTGTTCCATTTGGGGTAGGTCAATGTTAGGTACATGCGCATAAGACGAATAATCGGTGTACCTCGTCTTTAGCCTATGGTTCCAACATGTCGGTGGATTATAACATTTTAACGTGTGTGGTTGGAGCTCGCGGTACGTGCAGATTTTCTACTTCTGTATTATTGGGTACTCTATGACAGTACCTTCCGCGGAACGAAGTAGACAATCGGTCACGAGGCCCGCGCGGCCAATCAGCACACGCCGTTTTGCTTCTGTGTGCTCACATATTCTGCGGGTCGACCGGGTGTTCTTCGTGCCGTATTATCGACTCTCCCGAATGTGGCTCGAGAATCGAGAACCGGAGCAGATCGCACAAAGGAGGAACTCTCCAGCCAGACCTCAAAAA
>NQII01000837.1:180446-198477 GCA_002778355.1 Clitarchus hookeri | reverse complement strand
CTCTCATGCACTCGACCTTGGTCCGTCCCAGACGCCGGGCGCAAAACCAAAGCGCCTTCGAATGTAAAAGTCGTTTCCCATCGACAGGATAAAAACCACGCGACCTGGCGAGTCTTTCTGGTATTCGGGGCAATCGTGCTCTCCGTAGCTGGATCGGTGATGTCATCCCCAGCCTGCTTACCTTTGAGAGGCTAATGAGTAGGGGCAGTGATGTTTCGCGAAAATATTTCGAGACAAGATACAGTCCAAAGCACTGTAGGGTCAATGATTGCTTAGCTTCTTTGATTGGCTAAAAAATGTTCTGGCCCGTGTTAACCGTTTGCGCACGAATCACGAAGGTTCAGTGTCGGAGTTACTTGGTCCTGAGTGGCTTGGTCAAAGACGGACATGGCACCAGCAGCCAATGGAGGTATAACAACAGCTGAGGTGTGTATATAGTATTGAAGTCTACTGTGTGCTCCGATTTATACGCAAAAAGTCACTGGACCTAGTTATAAGTCTATTCCCGTTGTTTTCACACTTTTTGAACGAAACCTTTGGAATGTGTGTGTAACACGTATGGCTGCTTCGTAAATATGCTATGTATTGCAAGAATTTCATACTTCTCTCAACATTGAAGTATTTTATTTTTTGGTTAAATTGAGCTTTTACTTATACTTTATCTATAAGTAATATTTTTTTAATTTGTAATTAAAACGAATATAAACTGAGAGAAAAGGTGCCTAGTAGGAAATATAAAACATTATCAAACGTAATTTTGTTGACTTAGTTAAGCATTGTTTGTATGAGGTGGAGAAATAGTCAGCAATAACAACGTTGGTATGGCTTCAGAAAAGTTGGTAGTGACCGTAAATGTTCTATAACACTACGTCTGTATTGCATGTGTTTTGTGTGTCATCAGTTTTTTTTATCTTAACTGATAACGTTATATTTAGGTTCTAGGAAATTCCGAAAATTAATTGAAAACGAACTAGATTTCAAAAACATGTACACAGTTATATTTTCATTTGTATTAGAGCTCATTAGACGCTTCCTACAGTACCCTGAATCAGAAACAGGCATAGTATGAGTAGATACCCTGAAATTTCGCGGACTCATTTGGCAACAACTTTGACACCGCAATATCTTGTATACTAGAGATTCACTTAGTTGTTATTTGGCTGTTGCCCAAGTTTTATCACAGACCAGGTAGAACGTTATTCGGTTCTAGTTTTATTGCAGGTCAGTTATTGGTTCAAATTCGTCCAGGGCGTGCCTTACAAACTATGATCCAATTGTGGCACAAAGTCTAATGTAAACGTGTTTGAAGTCTAGCTGGTCCTCAAATGAAATCGCGAAATTTCCGTGACTCTATGATTAGAGACCTGAAAAATTCGCTGTTTCATTTCGGGACAAACTAGATGTCAAAACCTCGTACGTTTGTATTGCTCATGTTATTGGTCCACTTGTTAGTTTGCATCTCCTGGGCAACTCTGAGCCAATAATAAACACACAATAAAATGCAGACCCAATCACCGCCTTCCGCTAATACAACAAGCAACCAATTAACAGTGATCTTTGCACGATTTTACATACGACATGGGAGTATAGCCTACAGGCAGGGCAGTAATATTTCGCGAAAAAATTTTGAGACAAGATAAATTTAAAAACACTGTGGGGTTGTCCAGCTTTTTTGATTGGCTGAAGTATGTTCTGGTCCGTGTAAACTGTTTGTGTGCGAATCACGAATCACGAAGGTACGGTGTCAGAGTTACGAAATCCTGAGTGGCTCTGTCAAGTGCGGGAAAGACACCAGCATCCAACGGAGGTATGACAACAGCCGAGATGTGTATATAATATTGAAGTCTACTGTGTGTGGCCCTACCTACAGGTCATTGAACTCGCGAATTTTCCAGGTGTCTATCTATGATGCAAGGACAGAATCTCGCCCTACATGTTCCGAGGGAAAAAAAATGAGTTTTCGATGAAAATCGGTCACTAATTAAGTAAAAATGGGGGCAAAAATCACGAATAGTAGTGAAATACAATGTAAAGGTGATATGTACGTTTATACTGGCGTTAAAGCTATTCACGTTCTCAAGCGCTCTGCGCAAGGGGCGTCTACTTAGGTCGCAACACGACTCTGTAAACAAAGTCAGAGGTAAATTGTCAGTAGCGCTGAAACAAATAAAAACAAGAGCGTTTAGTGTGCTTGTCTCATAGTGGGTGAAGTTATTTCTAAATGTAATGACTAGACACCTGAAGAAATCGCGGATTCATTTTGGGACAAGATAGAATTCAAAACACGTGCGTTTATATAACTTATGTCAATGGTCCAAACGGTGTTTGACACCTTCTGGAGAACGGTGTACAATCGTAGCCTTCCACCGTGACAGCTGACAACCAATTGGCAGTTAATATCAGCATATATGTACATAAGACTGTAGAATATAGCCTGCAGGTCATTGAGCACGCGAATTTTTCAAGTCTCTAGTGATGACGGAATCACAGAGTACTTAAGTGTACAGAAGTGAAATGGCCGCTGGTCCCGCGAGCTCTGGCCAAACACGGAGGCAAAATGGCGTCACCAACCTGCAACATGTTGGAACGCCGTTTGCCAATCAGCGCCTGGCAACTTACTTGCCAGCCGGCAGCCCAGCCAATAAGGGCAACCTTTCGCAGCGTGCACTTAGCCAATCAGACGCTAGGCCCGTTCCCAGAGCTTCGCACAGCTGATCAGAGGACGGGGACGTCCACATCAATAAGAACCACCACGCCATTTCGTCCCTGCGACAGAGTAGTACTTAAAGTCCACATTGGAAACATTTTCGTTCCCTCCGACATAGCTAAAAACTGCTTTTTCCCGACTGACGTAGGTATGTATTTCAAAATGTACGAAACGGTTACATGCGAAACGGTTGCATGCAAAACGGTTACATGCGAAACGGTTGCATGCAAAACGGCTGCATGCAAAACGGTTGCATGCAAAACGGTTGCATGCAAAACGGTTGCATGATAAACGGTTGCATGCAAAACGGTTGCATGCAAAACGGTTACATGCCAAACGGTTACATGCGAAACGGTTGCATGCAAAACGGTTACATGCGAAACGGTTGCATGCAAAACGGTTGCATGCAAAACGGTTACATGCGACGGTTGCATGCGAAACGGTTGCATGCAAAACTACAATAGAGGCATGCATTAGACTTTGATACAGAGTCACGTCCAATAAAATTATCGGGGTCACCGCCTAAAGTTTCCTTTAGGCTAGTCGTTGACGGAAAGACTGCACGCCAGTTCGGCGCCTTGCGCGTAGAGGCGATAGCGCTCTGCATAGGCCGGTCGGCGTCTTCCGTGACGCTTCTTCAATTTTTGCATTACTGACGCCAAACATACTCTTCACTAGGAGGTCGCTTCAAAGACATACATACTGCAGATTATTATTTTTTTTTACTTTCACAAGAAAATAGTTAGAAACCCAGTTGCCAAGAAAATGTTTTCTATAAATTCAAACAGTTCTCTTGTAAAATCTGCAAAACATATATATTTTTAATATTACGAATGATAGGTTTGTATTACAACTTGTATTATTGTGAAGTGGGCATTTAATTAATGTTTCTAGAAAACAATTGTGATAAATGAATAACAGAGAATAAAGAAATAACCATTTTAAAGTATAGTTCATGAAAAAAAAAAGTTACACCTTACCACCCCGGGGGCTATAACACACATCCCTTGCACCTTCCCACACCCTTAACCACAAAACCTACTTAACTTACCGATTTTACAGTCTTTTTTGTACTGAGTATACCTATAAATACCTACAAAATTGTAGTTAAGATATTCGGTTAAGAAAAACGTATTTATTTCATATTAAGTGTTCTATATACATATAAAACATTAGCAGTTAATAAGTAATAGCTTCACATTTTTTCAAAATTTTTAGTCATTTTATTACGATTATTAGAGTTGTTTTACATTATTCAACCCTACAATACATTCTTTTAGCAGGGAACTACACATTACATCTCATTTAGTTCTTGCATTAACGTTTTACGTTGTTGAGTGTCCGCAATTTTGCTATAATTCGTGTATACGGGTCAGTGTAGTACAAACATGTTGTATTGAGGTCCGTTATAAGCACGGCTCTTGGTTTTTTACGAACGGGTCATTTTAAAAGAGAATTGATTGTGCTGTTACAGACATTTGTAAAATTACAAACCTATTTCTCAGTAAATATTACAAATTTTTTACAGTGTACACGTAAATAAACTGGGGTGCAATTGACTTAGAGGTGCTACTGGCACAGCAGCTATGCGGTGCATGTGGTGCTGACTACGGTGCTAACTGCTGTGCTAACTGCGATACTAACTGCGATGCTAAATGCAATGCTAACTTCGGTGCGTGCAGTGCTATCTGCGTTGCGTGCAATGCTAACTCTGGTGCGTGCAGTGCTAACTCTGGTGCGTGCAGTGCTAACTCTGGTGCGTGCAGTGCTAACTCTGGTGCGTGCAGTGCTAACTCTGGTGCGTGCAGTGCTAACTCTGGTGCGTGCAGTGCTAACTGCGGTGCGTGCAGTTCTTACTACGGTGCGTGCAGTGCTAACTCCGGTGCGTGCAGTGCTAACTTCGGTTCGTGCAGTGCTAACTGCGGTGCGTGCAGTGCTAACTCTGGTGCTTGCAGTGCTAACTCTGGTGCGTACGTTGCTAATTGTAGTGCGTGCAGTACTAACTGTAGTGCGTACAGTACTAACTGCGGTGCGCGCAGTGCTAACTGCGGTGCGTGCAGTACTAACTGCGGTGCGTGCAGTACTAACTGCGGCGCGTACAGTGCTAACTCCGGTGCGTGCAGTACTAACTGTGGTGCGTACGTTGCTAATTGTAGTGCGTGCAGTACTAACTGTAGTGCGTACAGTACTAACTGCGGTGCGTGCAGTGCTAACTCCGGTGCGTGCAGTACTAACTGCGGTGCGTACAGTGCTAACTGCGGTGCATGCAGTACTAACTGCGGTGCATGCAGTGCTAACTGCGGTGCGTGCAGTGTTAACTGCGGTGCGTGCAGTACTAACTGCGGTGCGTACAGTGCTAACTCCGGTGCGTGCAGTGCTAACTGTGGTGCGTACGTTGCTAATTGTAGTGCGTGCAGTACTAACTGTAGTGCGTACAGTACTAACTGCGGTGCGCGCAGTGCTAACTGCGGTGCGTGCAGTACTAACTGCGGTGCGTACAGTACTAACTGCGGTGCGTACAGTGCTAACTGCGGTGCGTACAGTGCTAACTCTGGTGCGTGCAGTGCTAACTCCGGTGTGTGCAGTGCTAACTCCGGTGTGTGCAGTGCTAACTCCGGTGTGTGCAGTGCTAANAACTCTGGTGCGTGCAGTGCTAACTCTGGTGCGTGCAGTGCTAACTCTGGTGCGTACAGTGCTAACTGTAGTGCGTACAGTGCTAATTGCGGTGCGTACTGTGCTAACTCCGGTGCGTGCAGTGCTAACTTCGGTTCGTGCAGTGCTAACTGCGGTGCGTGCAGTGCTAACTCTGGTGCTTGCAGTGCTAACTCTGGTGCGTGCAGTGCTAACTCTGGTGCGTGCAGTGCTAACTCTGGTGCGTACAGTGCTAACTGTAGTGCGTACAGTGCTAATTGCGGTGCGTACTGTGCTAACTCCGGTGCGTGCAGTGCTAACTTCGGTTCGTGCAGTGCTAACTGCGGTGCGTGCAGTGCTAACTCTGGTGCTTGCAGTGCTAACTCTGGTGCGTGCAGTGCTAACTCTGGTGCGTGCAGTGCTAACTCTGGTGCGTACAGTGCTAACTCTGGTGCGTACAGTGCTAACTCTGGTGCGTACAGTGCTAACTGCGGTGCGTGCAGTGCTAACTCCGGTGCGTGCAGTACTAACTGCGGTGCGTACAGTACTAACTCCGGTGCGTGCAGTACTAACTGTAGTGCGTACAGTACTAAATGCGGTGCGTGCAGTGCTAACTGCGGTTCGTGCAGTACTAACTGCGGTTCGTGCAGTACTAACTGCGGTGCGTGCAGTACTAACTGTGGTGCGTACAGTGCTAACTGCGGTGCGTGCAGTACTAACTGCGGTGCGTACAGTGCTAACTGTGGTGCGTACATTGCCAATTGTAGTGCGTACATTGCTAATTGTAGTGCGTACATTGCTAATTGTAGTGCGTACATTGCTAATTGTAGTGCGTACATTGCTAATTGTAGTGCGTACAGTGCTAACTGCGGTGCGTGCAGTACTAAATGCGGTGCGTACAGTGCTAACTCCGGTGCGTGCAGTACTAACTTCGTTGCGTGCAATGCTAACTCTGGTGCGTACATTGCCAATTGTAGTGCGTGCAGTACTAACTGTAGTGCGTACAGTACTAACTGTGGTGCGTGCAGTACTAACTGTGGTGCGTGTGGGCATGTATACGCGGGCTGGAAATGCGCGGTTGCGCTGCGGGTTCCCACAGCGGGTGGTATTTAGGATGCGCGCGGTGCCCCAAGGGGCAGACGGCCGAGGAGGGAATATCTCCTCGTCGGCTGGACGTGTCCTCCGAAGGCCTGAGCCCCCGACTGCCGTCCCCCCTCACACCGGCGTCCACAGCTGCCGGTCGGACGTACGTCTACAACCTCCGTCTAGCACTCCCTCAACTCCGTACATGGTTCTCCACTCCCGCTCCGGCGAGCGTGGGGAGCCGCGGTGGCGCAGTGGCTAGAAGAACTCGCCTCGCATTCCCGGTGGGATCGCTCCCGGATTTTCGAATGAAGGAATTGTGCCAGCTGGTCGGCGGGTTTTCTCGGAATTTCTCCAGTTTCCCTTGCACGATAAATTCGGCGTCTCTTCATACTCACCTGGCTTAACCCTTGCCTACTCTCTAGTCCTCTCCACTCAGACAAGTGTGTTTGTGTCACAGAATACGTAGTGTTATCGCTCTTGCCGTCTTCAAAATAGTTCCCTTGCACGGCAATACAGCGCTCCCGCCATTCCTGCCACTTCTGCTAAGCGTTCTGGAAGCCTTCTTCTCGAAATGTGTCAAGCCTCTTCTGCGATTCGCACTTTACCTCTGGACCATCGTCTTCAGGAAGAAAGCGAAACCCGAAAGAGCCAAATCTGAAGAGTAGGGCGGGTGTGGAAGCAAGGTCACGTTGTTTCCAGCGAGAAACTCATGTAGGAGGAATGATTGCTTGGTGACATAGTGTATTGTCCGTCGTGGAGCATCCGGTTTCTCGCGCGCTACAAATACAGGCTCTTTCGTCGTACGTCCTCTCTCAGTAGCCTTAAAACCTGGCAGCAGTAGTATGCGCTACTGATAGGGACGCCAGATTTTCGCGAAAAGATTTCACGAACCTGTAGTGTTTCATAACACTTTAGCTCGGGCTTTAGGTGTCTGCCCGCGAATCGTAGACGTACAGTATAGGATCAGTCTAATTCTGATTGGCCAGTCGAGTAAGAAAATGTCTACTCACAGGGACACGCCGGCAATAAGCAAAATAAAACTACAGGTTCGCCCGTATTGCAGTGAAATCTAGCATGCGCGGAAATCTTTTCACGAAACTCGGGTGTCCCCTAACTATCGCCTGTCTGGCTCCTAGGGACAAGAACTCGGTGCACAATGCACAGCGTCACCCCAGAGTAGCTAAGTGTACAGATGCCAAATTCCATGGAGGTTCCTTTGATATTGGCGTATCCATAATCTGATTGGCTGCGCGACGCACTGAAAATGGACCTTGCGTCTGGTCGGCCATTGCATTCTGCGGAGGTTCCCTATTGGCTGGGGCGCCGGCTGGCGAGTTATTTACCAGGCGTTTACTGGCGAACGGCGTTCCGACATTTCTGCCGGCCAGTGACAGCATTTTACGGGCATGTGCTGTTGGAGTTCGCCATATAAGCGGCTTTTTCGTCTCTGAATTCTTAAATATTCTGTGTTTTCACCGAGCTTTTCTCGCCCTGGTACGATACTCCTGACGCGAAAAAACCGGTAGACCATCTTATTTGTAAACCGCCTTACAGTTCTAGATTTCGAGTGGCTTCTACTTTTATATGTGAACGTGAACCTACAACTCATTAGTAGGGCCACCTGTTTTTTTGCGAAAATGTTTTCGGTACAAGTTGTGTTCCAAAACACTTTAGTTCAGAATCACGTTGGTTATTGGATCATATGAATTACTACGTGTCTTATCTGTCTGCCTGCGAATCACGGACCACCAGTATCGGAGAAACTTAATTCTGATTGTGTCACTCATGTAACAGGCTGTCTTCACAAAAAAACAAGCGGCCAATAGTCAGAAAGGAAGGCTGCAAGTATGCACATAGGATATTGAAGTCTAGCCACTGCGTAAATCTTTCCGCGGGGAACAAGTGGCCCTGATCATTAGTCGTGATTACGAAACATGTGCTGTATCAGCTCGAAGTACAGCATGCGTCATGAAATGTCTGATTTGCAACATCTAGAACAATAAATTGAATAGGGTATGAAAGGGTTTCCAATACCCTTAACAGGTGGATGCTAGCGTAGCTCCTAAGTATTTTGTAAGACAACTGGCGATCTCCTTATTTGTAGAGTTCAGTAACTCGTTCCGGGTTCGAATTCCAGTAAGTCATGAATGTTGGGTTACCCGTTTTAGTTCCTTTCTAAGCCGAACCCCTGCTAGTCTTGCAGCACAAAGCCGAGGTTCGTAATAAGTAGAGACATGAAAATTTGCTGATTCATTTTGGGACAAGCTAGAATTCAAAACACGTGTGTTTATATAACTTCAGCCATTGGACCACACGGTGTTTGACACCTCATGGAGAACGCTGGCCCAATCGTCGCCTTCCACTGTGACAGCAGACAACCAATGTGCGGTTGACATCGGCATATTTGTACATAAGACTGTAGAGTTCAGCCTGCAGGTCGTTGAACTCGAGAATTGTTCATGTCTCTTGTAATAAATCATTACCAAAAACTGTGATAGAGGATGTTCGCCGTAAAGTGAACATTTTTAAGTAAATATTGTCATACAAGTAATAAAACACAGTCTGTATAATCAACCGCATTTGGAAGTTAGCGTCTAAGGTTAAAATAAAATATATTGATTAACTATTACTCCTAATGAGAGTGCTTTCAAAAGTGCTCACTTGACCGTGAATAGCATACAGAAGCACACTCCTCAATCCGCCGTACCTCCTCTAGCACATCGTCCCTCACGCTGACAACATTTCTTTCTGCTGTCTGGCCTGCAACAGCTGCGCGTCAACAAGGCGGGAATGGTCGGGAAAAAAAATTCAACGCATAACCGCGGTTCGTGACCAGCATTCTGAAGTCCAGCGACGCATTTTCGTCCGACACTTTGCCCACGTGCGTGTGGAACCCACAACTCCTGCCTACCTGGAGCTTTTGTCTGCGTTCGAGGCCGTGAAGGGTGATAAGGGCGACGCCGCCACGCGCATCAAGTGCGCCATCGCCGCTAAGCGCAAGCCTCTCAACTGGGGTACGGTGTTCTCGTCGTATGGGTAGGGCCAGTGACTTTTCGCGTAAAATTCGGAGCACACAGTAGACGGCAATACTATACACACACCTCAGCTGTTGTTATACCTCCATTGGCTGCTGGTGCCGTGTCCGTCTTTGACCAAGCCACCCAGGACTAAGTAACTCCGACACTGAACCTTCGTGATTCGTGCGCAAACTGTTAACACGGGTCAGGACATTTTTTTAGCCAATCAAAGAAGATGGACGACCCTACAGTGCTTTGGACTGTATCTTGTCTCGAAATATTTTCCCGAAATATCACTGTCCCTAATTATAGTTATTATAAATCTTGAAATATTTCTGAAAATATGATATAAGTGACACCTCTTTCCACTAGTTATTTCCCATACACTCGCCTGTGCTTATCATAGAGAGCTGTCTGGTATTTGTCTCTGGTGTGTTTGGTCTAATCTCGTCGTGTCTGTCAAGTCCTTACCTCGATGGACGTCATCCCGCTTGAGGAACTACTGAGTTTGTTGGCGAGTACTGCTCAGTGCCGTGCCAAAAGGCACAGAGTACACAATAATACAGAGCTGAAAACAGCCACTTATACCGCCAGTTCTCACTACAGAAAAATGCCGTTACTGGCCAGCAACATGTCGGAACGCCGTTGGCCAATCAGCGCCTGGTAACCCTACTCGCCAGCCGGCAGCTCAGCCAATTGGCAACCTACCGCAGCATGCAGTAGCTGATCACCATGACCACGTCTAAGGAGCCGACATGCTATTTCGCCTTTGTGTATAGGCTGTTCACTGTAAAGTGAGCCCTGTATGAAGTCTTATCATTTCTAATAGTAGTCAATAAATATATTTTGTTTTAGCCTTAGCCGTTGATTTTCGAGTACGATGAAGTGTACAGACTGTATTTATTACTTGCACGGAAATATTTATTTTAAAAAGTGGTGGAAGGATAAAAAAAATGTTTGATAGGGAAAAAAAAGTAACTAGGGCCTCAAAAGTGCTCACATTACCGCGAACAGCCTATACGCATATATTGTGTGGCAACGGCGGGAATGCCAGGTCGGACGACGCCTGTATGTAGGCAACACGCTAGGGTATTCTTCCCGCACACTCGTATACCGCCAGGCGCGGTTAGCGACAAGGCGCAGTGGAGAGGTTTGCTTATGTATTTGTTATACAGTTTCTACCTGTCCGAAAGTTTAAGACCACCAGCCATTATCGCACAATGTGTCGTTGGTCTTAAACGATTGAGCTAATGAACTTGAACCAAATTTTTATTATTGTTATTGTAAAATAAAACGTTTCGTGAACATAATTTTAAAATACCTCGTTATTAATTAATTAATAATAAATTTTTTAAAATAACGAATACATAAAAATTATATATTTTCAATATAAAGGACTCGACAACAAACACATTTTGCTGTACATGCTGTACATGGGATTGAATCGAGTTATTTTACAATACAAAGGAACGTAACGATATGCAAATTCACTATGCTTACAAGAATAAATATGTGTCTTACAGCTGCCGGAGGTGGCATCTATTACAAAAAAAAAAAATCCAACACATGTAAGAAACAGTTTAATAGTATATTGAGTGTCATGTATGTAAAAATACTTTGTAATATAAAACTTTTGTTCCTGACTGTGTGGTCTTAAACTTTATGTAGAAACTATACGTGCCTGCTCAAGTAAAAGCACGCAACACCAAGCGAGGTGGTGCAGTCGTAAAATGCTTAACTCGCGCTCGAGAGGACGCGATTTCGATTCCTGACCCAGCCATACTGATATCTAGGACCATGCATTTTTCGCTGGGCCCTACGTCACCCGGAAGGGCAATCCCCTGCCCCCAGAGGCCCCCCGGACCCCCAGAAGCATCCCGTCCCTAAGACCAACAGTTTTGTAATCCTATCAATGAGGCACGCCCACTGGCAATTAGAGAATGCGCCGGGCTGATCCTTGCACCCCGCTGGTCGGGGTCGGTACAGCATGAACGTCGGACCAGCAGCCTATAACGCGGATAGGCACCCTGCGCTACTATCAGTTCGATAGTTTTTGTCATACCTAGGACAGTTCCATAGGTTAATATTGGAAATGCTTGATTACAGAAAATTTACAATTTTACTGGTTGTTTAATACATTTATTTATAATTTTCATTGTGGCTTATTTCCTGCTTGCAAGAAGGCAGGGAATTATTGATAAAGTATATCTATGTAACTGGCTTTTTACGACAAGCAGATAACACGCAATTTAAACTACACACGAAAATGCTAGACAACTCGTAAAATGTGACTTTTTTGTAATCGTACATTGACAGTAGTTATTATTAATCTGAAATTAGGACGCGAAAACGAAGAATGTCTGTAAAAGAGGAGAATTCAAGTTACTTCGAGCTATTTTAGCGTTTAAATGTGTTAGCCACGAAAAATAAATATTTTATATTTTTACCCATACTGTTAAACCTGTAGACATTATCAGTTAATACTTTTTTTTTATATCACATTTTTTTTCGCAAAATGACATGTCAATGTAAAAATTGTACAATATTTGTAATGTACAAATAAAATAAACCAAACTATTTGCAGAAAATTTAGCAAAGGTTTCTGAAAGGTCTTGTTCTGAAGTAATTTTAAGCCACGCTATTCCAAAGTTATTAATTTTTTTTATTTAGGTCAGCCACAAATTAAAAATTTAAAATAATTTCCTTATTTTCAGCAAATTTTTTTTATCAAAAACATTTTCTTTTGCGATTTTATAGACGTCTTAAAGTAGCTAATGGCGTCTTCTTTCAGTGTGAATTATCCAATTTCTGTACTTATGTTAGTTCCCTGTATTTGTACATTTGTAAAACACTGAAACGTTCACTTTTACATTTATTTCTGCAAAAAATTAAGCGATCGATTTTTTTTTGTGCGAGGAACGAGATAATATCTAAAAAGTGAAAGTATTGCGGCACAAATATTAAATAACACATTTACAAGTAACCAACACACGTAGGGCCCATAATGTCAGGAGCGATAAGGGCTACGCTGGCATGCGCAGCAAGCGCGCCATCGCCGCTACGCACGAAGCTCTGACCTGGCGTGCAGTGCTATCTGCTACGTGTACGCTGTATCTATCTGACACACTGCGCCGGGGCTGCCACTTTACTGGTGGAGAGTGTGTACAGGCTATCCACGGTAAAGTGAACACTTTTTAAGGCGCTGCTCAATTTTTCTCTTCATCCAATTTCTATCTTTCCATCATTTTTTTAATATAAACATTTACACGTGACTAATAAACGTACTGTATAAATTTCATCTCTCTCCAAAGTCAACGTCTGAGGATGCACTAGAATATACACTGAAGAGCCAAAAAAAACTGGTATAGGAGTGCGTATGCAAATAACAGAGGTATGGAACAAATCAGAGTAACGCGATGCGGTCGGCAGCTAGTTCGGTTACTGCTGCTACAATGGCAGGTTATCAAGATTTAAGTGAGTTTGAACGTGGTGTTATAGTCGGCGCACGAGAGATGGGATATGGCATCTCCGAGATAGCGATAACATTTGGATGTTCGCGTACGACCATTTCACGAGTGTACCGTGAATATCGGGAATCCGGTAAAACATCACATCTTCGACATCGCTGCGCCCGGAAAAATATGGTGAAAGAACGGGACAAACGACGACTGACGAGAGTCATTAAACGTGACAGACGTGCAACCGTGTCTCAAATTGGCGCATATTGGATTTGTGGATTTCCCTGCAGGATTCATGTTGTGAATTGCCTCCTGCATACCTTCAGACATTAGTCGAGTCCATGCCACGTTGTCTTGCGGCACTTCTGCGTGCTCGGGGGGCCCTACACGATATTAGGCAGGTGTACCAGATTTTTTGGCTCTTCAGTGTATTCTATTGCATCCTCAGACTTTAACTTTTGAGAGAGATTAAATGTGTACAGTATATTTATTAGTCACGTGTAAATGTTTATATTAAAAAATGACGGAAATATAGAAATTGGATGAAGAGAAAAATTGAGCAGCGCCTTAAAAAGTGTTCACTTTACCGTGAATAGCGTACAGCAAGGTTGAACACATAAATTTATCGTAGATTCGCTCGTGTCTCCGATTAGTATGTATTAAGATACGGCAGACTGCAAAAAAATATAAATTAAGATACGGCAGACTGAAAAAAAAAAAAGCAGTTTAAAACGACATTTAGGGCGCCTAAGTAATATATATATAACACGCGTGATATATTTAAAGTACCATTCAGTTCTCGTCTGGTACGTGGTTCCTTTACGTGTGTAAACAAATCGGCGGCCACTTTCAATAATTTCGTCAAAAAAAACCAGTTTAAATAATAACATTCGACTACGTCGTTAAAGCATCAGATATGCGGGCGCCTTAATGTTAACAGTTTTGTCGTACGAGACGTGTGAAGCTGCACTTCTTCCCAGGAAGCTAGTTTGCTAACAAGATCGCCAGATAAGACTGGGGTAGCTGTGCGTCTTGGGATAAAAACATCACACAAAAAAACAAGACAGTTGCAAAAGTCCACTGTGTGTTCCAAGTACAACCCGGTTCCAAATTGACTAGCCATTTCCCCCCCCCCCCCCCCCCCCCNTGGTGAGACCGTTAGTCCACCGGTGGGGTCCATAAATGGACTGAATCGTCAAACCAGATCGCACCGTCTCATCTCCGGCCGGAGCCGCGGTGGCGAAGTGGCCAGACTACTCACCTTCCACCTGGACATACTGGGTTCGGTTCCCGGTGGGGTTCGCGCCCGGATTTGCGCACGTGGGAATCGTGCCGGACGATGCCACTGGTTGGCGGGGCTTTCTCGGGGATATCCCCGTTTCCCCCGCGCTTGCATTCCGGCGCTGCCCCATACTCGCCTCGTTTCACCCTCTCCAACCTCATCGGCTCTGAAGACCGTGATGTTAAGAGCCGCCCGAACCTATTCACTCTTCACTCTTGCCCGGGTGTAGGTCCCCAGAAAATTAATAATTTCTTCTTTGTACTAAACATAGTTCAACTCGTACAAATTGTGTGTGATGACATTTTCCTAGAATAAAAAATATTAACGTTATATTTTTTTAGTAATTTTATGTCAAATACAATAATTAATTTTTTGTGGTCCGACACCCTTAAATCATTGACGTTCGCAACATTGTCTCACTGTAGTTATGCGTTTGTATAAATATATATATATATATATATTGTATATTTATACCAAACATTGTTCAACTCGTACGCATTGTATGTGAAACTTTCCTTTGAATAAAAAAAAATTTACTTTAATTTTTTTAAATAATTTGATGTCAAATACAAATTCTTGTGTTTTGTTGGAGCTGCAATAACAAATACTAACCAAGTTGTACAGATGAAAAATTTTTCAAAGCAAACTGATCCCATGGGCTACCGCATGCCACGTATGAAATCGCCAAAATAACAAGCCCTGTATTTGAAAAAAAGTTAAATATATTATATATATATATATATATATATATATATATATCACTGGCCGTTACCTAGTTCATATGACATTGCTAGGTTTTGGAAGAGTTTTATGGAATTTGCCGAAATATAACGACGTCCTGCGTTCCTTAACCCTTTCATTCCCGCCATAATTTGTAATTTCAAGTGTTGCAAATTAGACATGTTTGAAGCGTGCTGTACTTAAGCTGGCAAAAAACTTGTTTCGTTACGACGACGAGTAAACTGTGGTAACAGCGCCTCGGTGATCAGTGATACGAAGCAGTCGTAATGGAGTGCAGTGGCGTGGAAGGTCACCAATCACAAGAGTCTCGCGTAGTACAGTGCCTGTCAAATGTAAGCTTCATGTGCAACACGTTGACGATTGACTACAAAGAGAGTGAAAAAGGTTAACACACGGAAGACCATGTAAGAGGTCTGTTTAATTATTTACAAAAAAAAATTCCCGTATAATGTGGAAAAAAAAAAAATGAATAACAGTGCTATTGTTGGTACCGAGCTAGGTAACTCGGTGGTAAACCACTCGACTTGGATTCGCGACGACACAGATCCGACTCCCGGTCCGGTTTCGGTTTTCCGCGGTTTCCCGAAACCACTCCCGGCGATTGCTGGGATGGTTACGTACTACGGACCACAGTAGTGACCCAGCTGTTGACGAGCCCTTGGGTCGCTCATATTCCTAGCGCACGAACTGCGTTGCAGTGTTTTTGTATAGTCCATTCGCGGGTTCTCCCAACTTTTCTGAAGCCCTGCTGAAGTTCTACTTCCAGCATATTTCTCCGCCTCGTGCAAACAAAACTTATAACCGAGTATAGAAAATTACGCCGAAGGAACAACGCTCAGCATTCGTGCGCACCCCGTAGAATCATATTTTGCAGGATAACTATTTATTACTAGGCATTACAAACACACGTGTTTTCCCTCTGTTTTTATTCACGTTAATCACACGTGTAATATTTTAATTTATAGACAGAATATCAGTAAGAGTTCAATTTAACAAACAGGCAAGGTTTTTTTAAGCTAACAGAGTTATAAAAGGATTCTGAAGTGTGGTATGTTTACTAAAGAGCCCGAAAACGTTATAAATTGCGTGATTTTTTAAAAGTTTGATTCGAAAAGGGTTGAGAAACCGCGAATTGGCTATACCGTCGTACATGCCTAGTGCTTTTGTCGACGGGGCCAAGGATAAAACGTGCTGCCCGGAGGTCCTTCGCCTTCCACAACCCAGTTCCTCTGGACGCGTGCGCCCGCAGGATGTGTCCTAAATTCCGCAGTATTTTTTTTTTTTTTTTTTTTTTTTNTTGCGTATTGCCTCCCCGGTCCTTTTCCGCCTCGTCGGGGTTCGTGCGCGTTCGCGCGTGTTGTCCTATGTGGGTCGACGGGAAGAGCGGAGATTCCCAAATCAGCAGAGGAATTTCCCAGAGCGTGATGGAGAGAAATTAAAGGTGGCCCGCCTGGTAGTAGGAATTAGGCACGTCTGAGGCCTAAAAGCGTGGGAGCGCTAGAGGCGACCGAGACGTGCGCATCAGATCTCCCGTCCCCTCTACGCGCAAAGCACTGAACTGGCGTGCAGTCTTGCCGTCGATGACGCTCCTCTATGAGACTTTCAGCGGAGACCCTACAATTCCATGACGCTATAAGAAAATAAAGTTTTGATGCACGTCTGTATTCCTTTTTTGATATTTTGTACCGGAATGTTCATTGCTAAAAAATTACCGGGAAAACACCCGTTTGAGCCATTTCCATTATCACCGAAACATGCTTTACAGAGAAATGGAGGAAGTGAAAAACGTATACGGACGCGTAACGTTTTTTAAAATGCTATTCGTAAGAAGACCTTACTCAGACACGTTGGACGATTTTTTAATAAAACTTTTTCTGCTGGAGCACTGTCCCTATGTATAACGGTCATTTATAGGGGCAGTGATATTTCGCGAAAATATTTCGAGAAAAAATACAGTCCAAAGCACTGTAGCGTTGACCAGCTTCTTTGATTGGCTAAGAAAATGTCCTGGCCCGTGTTAACCGTTTCCGCACGAATCATGAAGGTTCAGTGTCGGAGTTACTTAGTCCTGAGTAGCGTGGTCAATGATGGACACGGCACCAGCAGCCAATGGAGATATAACAACAGCTGAGGTGTGTATATAGCATTGAATTCTACTGCGTGCTCCGATTTTTACGCGAAAAGTCACTGGCCCTAGTCATTAAGTATGTCCATCTCGCTGTAGCAAATTCTTTCCATCATCATTCATCACCACCTCAGACGTCTTAGACTTCAAACGTTGGGCAGGAGTGTTTGAAATTTAATATAAACATATATAATACAACAAAGAGATAGTAATGTTTATTCCATAAATAATGGGCTTCCATTTGCCCAGTTTCCTATAAATCCCGATTTTTTTCCTACATTTAGGGACAGGAAAATGTCGTGGTTTAAACAACATGTATGTAGGCTAGACTCCACAGTCCTATGTATTGTCGATCGTCAGTTTTCTGTCCACTTGCTGCTGCCGCAGTGTGCAGGCAGTTTCACCTCGTACCAGGTGGCACGGGATTCGGCACTTTATTTCCTTCCAAGTCTTTCATTGGCTCAGAGTTCACCGGGGGGTGTGTCTAATTAATTAGGATCCAGTTGCGAACACAACAGAAATATACGTGTGTTTGCAGTCCAGCTTGTCCTAAAAATTAATTCGCGAAATTTCCCAGTCCCTGCCTAAATTAAATACCATATATGGATTTTTTTTTTAATCAAACTTAAATGGAGCTGTGAGCACCGTACACATGTAGTTATTTACTGGTTTTAACATTCCTCAAGATGCACAGTATTATTAAAGTTTATTCGTCACAATTACTTCAGTCTATATTTCGCTCCGGTAATTCTCGAAGGAACGCCCGCAATCCTTCCAAAGAGAGGTAACGACGTTAGCATGTACCACTAGTAGAGGTGAGGTGACGTGGAAAATAATATCCATGACATAGAGGTACAAAAATTACGTACAAAAAGTATTTTGCCAGAGAAAAAAAAAAATGAGTGAGCGAATGAAGAGATTTGGGTGGCTCTTAACACCGAGGTCTTGAGATTTGGAGAGTCGAGAGGGGGGGGGGTAAAAAGT
>NQII01000837.1:153643-171713 GCA_002778355.1 Clitarchus hookeri | reverse complement strand
GGGGTCGTCATGTCCGTCGCCCCCGCCCACGCTGGAGTACCGCGAATTCCGAAAAATAATTTCCCCCATCAGGTTAGACTTCAAAGAACGTTTACTCGTTCGTTCCTTTCACGCCATGGGCGGCTGTTCGGCCAGTAAAAAAAACAACAAGAGTTCGGGGGTGAGTGAAGAGATTTTGGACGACTCTTAACAGCGAGGTCTCTAAAGCCGATGAGGGTGAAGCGAGGTGAGAGTGGAGCTGCGCCGGAATGCATGAGCAGCGGCATCGTCCGGCACGATTCCCACATGCGAAAATTCAGGTACGACCCAGCCGAGAATCGAACACGTTTCGCCTAGGTGAGGGGGGGGGGGCGAGTAATCTGACGACTACATCACAGTGGCGATACAGAATCATTCATAAATTCGCAGCTTAATATTCTTAATATGTGGCAGTTATCCTATGTATAGTTTAAAAACTTCCTTCATAGTTTCGTAACTTCAATGAAATATTTTTACAGCGCGGATTTTCGATTTCTTGCTAATGTTTGAGTGTTTTAGGTTTTTCTAACTGTTACATGTGCCCGTTGCTACTTTCTGTCGTTTCAAAGAATTAATCTTAGTGGTGTGGGCATCCCAACTGCTGCAGAAACGATAATTTTCTGATTACAGCGGCAAAGAAAATCTTTGCGATGACTCGGAATAGTTCACTGAAAGAAAAATAATGTTGTATGGGACCATAATTATGTAGCCGCTAACCTCCAGAACTGTTAAAACAGGGAAAATCCTCTGTTTCGTTCTGGCTGCCCTGCGAATATTGTTAAACGTATATGTAGAGACCAGAAAAATTCGCGGGTTAATTTCGAGACAAGCTAGAATTCAAAACCCGTGTGTTAATAAAACTTCAGCGATTGGTCCACACAGTGTTTCACACCTCCTGGGGAGCGCTGACCCAATCGTCTCCTTCCACTGTGACAGCAGACAACCAATGTGCTGNGTCTCCTTCCACTGTGACAGCAGACAACCAATGTGCTGTTATATCGGCATATTTCTACATAAGAATGTAGAGTCTAGCTTGCAGGTCGTTGCACTCGCGAATTTTTCAGGTCTCTATGTGCATGGTAACGTCAACAGGACATGTTGTAAAATGTCGGTGAGTCACAAACCAGTGACGTGATTGCTTTCTGCAGAATAAAATGTTGCGATTGCAAACGAGTAGGGTTTCGACTACAATCCAGCGTGGTATTTCCTACAATGCTGCTCTAATGCTGCTCTAATGCTGCTCTAATTCCGCTACAGAACTGATTGCTCAGCCAGCAGCAACATGTAGTAGTGCCAACTATCTCCCCTGTTGCCTTTACTTAGCGGCATGGTAGCCCAACCACCTTGTGTGGTCTATTTTAATTCCCTCGTCGGCTCATAGGATGCGCTGCTATCTGTACCGATTTTTCAGAACTTAAAAAATTCCTTACGGAAGCAGGCGTCCTCGAAACTCCGGACATTGTGTTGATAGACGGACACCTTAGATCGTTCGCCTGTTATATCAGTTATGTTATTGAGGTTTTTAAATGTATTTATTTTACATAGCTTTAATGTTTTTTTAAGCATGTCATGTAACGTGTATGCAGACGAATGTCGCCGCGACGAATTCACATATGAGTTAACTTATTTATTTAATTTTTTTTTTTCCTTTATGTTATTTATATTATACAACATTGTTTGTCGTCTGGTGTAAAAATGTTATTACGTGTAGCGTTTGTTTTTAAAGGTTTTCCTTTCATATCAGATAATTTGTAGTACCAATAAAAATATGACGTTGGTTATTTTATTTTTATGTCCTGTTTGTGTATGTGATATGCGTCTTTTAGAAACAAATAGAACGTTTGAGCACCCTTGTTGCTATTATTACATTTAACGCCTAACATGACGGTATCTGCCAACATGCTAAATGGTGCACAGTACCCTCACAAATTGTCAACAGCCTAACACTAAATAAATATTACTTCACAATAGCAACGATTTCCTATTTACCTTCTGTATTGTCAATCATACCAGCTCTATAATCTTTAAACGAATTAGAGGGTGCCGTTAAAAATTCGCGACACTGTTGTAATTAACATACCGGTTTGTTAACGCTACAATTCTACTTCTGTAATCTTTCAACAAAATCATAGGGTACCGCCAACAGCCCGCGACACTGTTTTAATTACCATACGTGTTCGTTAACTGTGCAATACCAGTTCTGTAATCTTAACAGAATGAGATGGTTCCTCTAAAAGTTCACTACACTGTTGTAGGTGGCTGCCATACTCTTTCTGTAAACTTTTGAAAAGAACGAGGTGATTTCTACAGAATAGTCTGTCGCTGAGACTAAAGTTTGGTTGTCACCACCATAAAATGCCATTACGGAACTGTCGTGTTAAATTCTCTCTGCTGATTAATTTGAGTGTTCGTTCCCAAAACGCGAACGTACAGATACTTTCCGTATTTTTACATTTACGGAGCCCAGTCCCGTTTTACGTCATTACGGATTGCGTTTTCGTCTGTTAACCGTACATTTATGTAAATATTTGAGTAAGTCAACAAACATTTTTGCTCAAATTCCGTTACGAATACGAAATATTTTGTTTTTCGTTTTTTTGTTTCGTTTTTTAATCTATAATACACATGCTTAACGAAAATTTGTTTTTTTTTTTTTTTGTTCGCAATATTTGTTTATAACCGGAAATATAAAAAAAAACAAGGTAGTGAATTTAAGTGCAGGTACAAAAACTTCACGGTAATTTCTGTAAAATTTATGGAGAACTCGTTTTTAAATAAAAGTACCAGTAATTAATACATTTTCTGGATAATTTTTTACTAGTGTGTAATTTTGCTATTAAGCAATAAAAATTAAGGAAACCGATTTCACTTGCTGCTTTTCAAAAATAAAAGTTTGATCAAGACGTTAATTTACACAGTTGTTTTTCATAATCCGTTACCAACATTACTGAATTATGCCACTCTGAACTCGCGTTAAACTACGCAAAGTTAACCGGGAGGAACATTTTTTTATTTTCAAAGGTTGGCTTTTAAAGTCCGCGAGCCTGACCGTGAACCGGCTTCGGACCAGAAGAGCCACATGTTCGTGCTGGCGGGGTTTTCGATTGATTCGAACCACTAGCACGGAAAGCTATTTTTTTTTTTTTTTTTTTTTGGAAACGTTCCAAAACTTCCTGGGATGATCCGCGCGCCGCGGGATAGCCAGAGCTTTAATAACAGCCGTTCCGCGCGGTCGGCTTTTGAGAGTTTGTCGGGAGGGGAAAAGCGGTGTAGGAAGAAACGGCAAACAGGTGGTTATTTAAGGTCTCGGTGGGGGAAAAGAGGGGTGAGGTTAGGGCAGGTGTAACATCACGCAATCTTTCAGTTGCTCTCTCTCTCGCTGTCTCTCTCTCTCTCTCTCTCTCTCTCTCTCTCTCTCTCTCTCTGAGCAAGGCTACTGGTTATCCGTCTACTTGACACCTGCTGTAACCCGCATCCAAATAATGCCTGGTTCACACGTGCCGCACCGGTCAAAAGTTTTAAGACCATGGGGTTGAGTTTTGACACCTGACGAGGGTTAAAATGAGGCGAGAATGAAACGGTGCCGGAATGCAACGGCAGGGGAAACGGGAGAGATCCTTGAGATAACCCGCTGACCAGCGGCATCGTCCGGCCATATTCCCACTCGCGAAAATCCGGGAGTGACCCGGCCTGAGAGTGAACCCGGTTCGCCCGGGGTGGGAGACAAGCAGTCTAGCCGTTCAGTCACCGCGGCCCCTTTAAGACCGCGGTGTGATCCGTTAATGTCAATAAATATTATGAAGAACGAAACGTGAACTTTTGCCACGACAGGACCTGTGAATTTCTTCTTTAATCAGAACATACGGTCACAGACTTAAACGACTTAGATTATGTATTATACAAATTTGGAATTTTTATATTTTGAAAGACAACGATGAAAATTCGCCTCTTTTAGGTTCATAATGTGGTAAGGATTATATGTCANGAATTTTTATATTTTGAAAGACAACGATGAAAATTCGCCTCTTTTAGGTTCATAATGTGGTAAGGATTATATGTCACTGCTATTATTTAGCTTGGAAAAAGTATTATATTTATTTACCACAGCTAATGTGGTACAAAAATTTGACTTCCAAAAAATAGTGTTACTTATTTTGCTATTTTTTTCTAAATCACTAAAAAAAAGGAGGGGGTAATATTATTNGACTTCCAAAAAATAGTGTTACTTATTTTGCTATTTTTTTCTAAATCACTAAAAAAAAGGAGGGGGTAATATTATTCCTTGTATTGTAAGTGTTGAACGATCCGTCAGAATCTTGTCCGGCGTATATCAAGCGCGTGGTTCTGCGGCCTCGCTCAGTGACCGGTGGAGGGGATTCCTGCAACTGTCTTCTCTCGCAAGGATCGACGACCAAATGGTGGCTTTGCAATCCCCACTCGTTTCCAGGTTTAATGTTTGAAGGTGCGATCAGGCAAGCCGTTCAGCTAAGGCCTGATCACGCCGTAACACTGGGAACACGGATATAAACGAGTACGTTTCAACGCCACAAGAGAGAAACTGTGTTCTTGTCTAATTATCACTTGACTCAGAGCTGCGACGAATTGTCTGTCATTCTAGGTACAGTCGGTTCACGACTGGAAGAAACTTTTGACAATCAACCTTTGAAAAAACACCCTAGCCGTTAGCTACTAGCATATAACATTACAAACAGCGACGAGCGCGGATACAGTTATGCCGTTAGGTTGCCAGCACAGAGAGAGAGGAAATAGTTTCAAAGTTTTAACGTAATTGTTAATTTGTCGCTTACAAATGGGTGTCGAAAAGACTTGCATTTAATTATGCCAATTATTAATGATGTGGTGCTAACTTATTTAGATTTCAACGTTTCTTGCGTAGTCACATGATCACGCTCAAGGTGAAAGTTGCGCGGCCATTTGTTTACTAACCTTCGCCTCTCGTGTTGTTGCCACATGGTAGTCACGTTACAATGTTTGTTTACCTTTGTCGGAAGGATACGAAATGGGCTTGAAAGTAGATCTTTAGCAGGGCTTCAAGAAAGTCTCTTCCAGTCGTGAACCGACTACAGTGATCATGAAGTTTTGACCGGTGCTGTAGTACGTCGATCGCACCTAAGAGAGACTCGGAAACCTAAACAGCCGTCAGAACGAGCATACTTCGTCGGCACGTCCCAGAAGACTGTTGGTTCGCATGTTTCATATAGGTTATTCACGGTTAAGTGAGCACTTTTTAAAGCCCTTCCATCAGGCACACCAACAAATTAAAAATTATACGTTCTTGTAGCCTCATTCGTTAACTTTCGAGAGAGCTATAGAATACATGCACTCTGTTAATTAGTCACATTGCAATTTTTATATCAACAACTGCCGAAAGAACACACGTAATCTGAAAGGAACTTTTAAGGACGAATTTGAAAGTTGCTCACGTTACGTTGAAAAACTTATACTTAAAAATTTCCGGGATAAATAACTTGTATTGTTACAGTAATTTATAATAGTTCAATTTATGTATTTATAAAGAAATACGTGAACATATAACTCAGTTTCATTCAAATCTGGTATTAAATCAATGTAGTTTGGAAATGAACCCCCAGGTAACACTAACCTGTAATTTTTTTTTGGAATTATAAATTAAAATTACAGTCACTTTTATTTTTCCAGTGAAAAATTCGTACTACAGTGGAGTTAATTAAATAATGTTTAAGCGCAGCGTATAAATTTAGTCGTAAACAGCCAGCAGCCAAACAGGAAAATGGCTACGCAGGGAAAACTGCTTACACGTGAGCAACCACGTGCGTTCTGTACGCTCTGACCGTGTTATCATTCATTTCGAGATTCGTTTTTCTTATTTTGTAGGGGCAGCGGTGGCGCAGTGTCCAGGGCGCTCGCCTCCCACCACGGCGATCCGGGCTTGATCCCCGGCGGGTTCACTCCCGGATTTTCGCATGTGGGAATCGTGCTGGACGATGCCGCTTGAGGGCGGGTTTTCTCGGGGTACTCCCGTTTCCCCCGCCCTTGCATTCCAGCGCCGCTCCATTCTAGGGTTTAATTTCTGTCATGCTCGGGGATGACGGTCACCTACGGGTCCCGGCTGGAAAGACCGTCACTCGGAGGGTGTTGCCTTGCCCTGGGTGCACTCCCTACACGCCATTATTATTATTATTATTATTTTGTATTTAGCATTTTGTAAGTTTTAGTCGGAACAAGACGACATTTAATTGTCTAGCACGCCATGCTACTATTGTTTTTTTTAGTTATCATATCCCAAAAAAATTTTCGAGGGTCTTTTGATATTAACAAAACCAATATGATATGAAACTGTTAGTTTACAAAAATTGTATAATGAGGGAATACCTACTTCAAGAATANTTTGTTATCATATCCCAAAAAAATTTTCGAGGGTCTTTTGAAATTAACAAAACCAATATGATATGAAACTGTTAGTTTACAAAAATTGTATAATGAGGGAATACCTACTTCAAGAATATTTAAGCAATTTTCTTTGTGAAATAAATATTGTGTGTAAAAGAAACATTGGTTTCTTCCAATAACCTAGCATTGATGTGTATTTGAAAGTTTCAAACAGGGGAAACTAATAATTCGGTGGTTTGGCAATTTGTATTTTGTAATTTGGCATCTTCGAATCTGACAAAACACAAAACGCAAATTACAAAATGTAAGTTGTAGGTTTTGTTCGCATTGTGATCATTTGGTTAATAAAAAATTGCCAAGTGAGTGAAGAGGTTCGGGCAGCTCTTAACATCGAAGTCTTGAGAGCCGATTATGGTGAAACGAGGTGAGAATGGAGCAGCGTCCGAATGCAAGGGCGTGGGTGAAACGGGAGATCCCCGAGAAAACTCGCCGACCAGTTGCATCGTCCGGCACGATTCCCACTTGCGAAAATCCGGGAGTGATCCAGCCGGGATTCGAACCCGGTTCGCCTTGACGCGAGGCAAGTAGTCTGACCACTACACCTCCGCGGCCCCGGCAACGCAGAGAAATCATATAGGTTACGATCGGTCTGTCGGTTCATGTTTACCTGCGTAGATGTGAATCCACCTTAAGACAGTCAGGACGACGAGGAAAACGGAGGGGGAAAAAAAAATTTTGCCCGCCCCGAGGAGTTGTTAAAATTTCTGGCTGTTTGAGTTGGCGGATGTTTTGGGCCGGGACGTAGGGGAAGGGGGAGGTTGAGTGGCCAGTGTGTTGTCGGGCAGGGTACCGAACTTGCAAAACCTCGCTCTATCTAGCTTGCAGTCACGCCATTGTCCTGGCCTAGCTGTTTTGTCTACTCCGTCCGCGCTTACTTCCAACTCTCCTGAAGCCCTGCTCAAGTTCTACTTCCGTGACATTCTTCTGCCTCGTGCAAACAAAGCTTAACAGAGTCTAGAAAATTACGCCAAATTGACAGCGCACCGCAGTCGTGCGTACACTGTGTAATGATATTTTGCGTGGAAATATATTTGAAATATTATATTTTATATATAAATTATAAGTAAAATTTCGATTTAACCAACAATGAGGTGCTTTTGTGTTAACACGAATGAGTGAAAAGTATTCTGACTGTTCTTAACATGTAGGTATTGAAAGCCGATGAGGGTGAAGCGAGGTGAATATGAAGCCTGTGCCTGAATGAAAGCGCCGGGGAAAGGGAGATTCCCGAGAAAACCCACCGACCAGCGGTATCGCCCGGCTCGATTCCATGTCAACACGAGTATAAAACGATTGTGATACACGATTAGAGACCTGAAAAATTCGCGAGTTCAATGTCCTGCAGGCTAGACTCTACAGTCTTATATACACACTGCTGATATTAACTGCACATTGGTTGTCTGCTGTCACAGTGGAAGGCGACGATTGGACCAGCGTTCTCCGGGAGGTGTCAAACACCGTGTGAACCAATGGCTGAAGTTATATAAACACACGTGTTTTTAATTCTAGCTTGTCTCTAAACGAATCCGCGAATTCTTCAGGTCTATATACATGATGTGTAGAGCCATTGACATTTCGCGTAAAAATCGGAGCAAACAGTAGACTTCAATACCATATACACACCTCAGCTGTTGTTTTACCTCCATTGGCTGCTGGTGCCGTGTCCGTCTTTGACCAAGCCACTCAGGACTAAGTAACTCAGACACTGAACCTTCGTGATTCGAGCGCAAACGACGGGCAAGAACATTTTTTTTAGCCAATCAAAGAAGTTGGACGACCCTACCAGTGCTTTGGACTGTNAAAGAAGTTGGACGACCCTACCAGTGCTTTGGACTGTATCTTGCCTCGAAATCTTTTCGCGAAATATCACTGCCCCTAATCTGACCATGGAACAAACAAGCGCGTCGTACAAAGGGTAATTATTATTTCAAACTGTAACAGTTTGAAGAAACCGCGGATAGTTGCAGAGGGGGCGGCGGAATTTCCGGTCGATGCGTTCGTCGCCGGTCGACAACGTGGCCGACCCACGTCCAGACACACAGTGGGCGCGCGTCAAGTCGACATGTCGACCTCGCGACCGACTGGAGGTCTAGACGTGGGGGCGTGACCCGAATGTCAGCACGACAATGTCCCCCTCCACCCTCCACCTACTCTACCCGCCCCCGTACACGACACGTGCTGTGGACGACTCGCACATAGCTTCTTCTGGCCAATAGTAACACATACACTGAAGAGCCAAAAAAAAACTGGTATAGCCGTGCGTATGCAAATAACAGAGGTATGGAACCAATCAGAGTAACGCGATGCGGTTCGGCTGCTAGATCGGTTACTGCTGCTACAATGGCAGGGTATCAAGATTTAAGTGAGTTTGAACGTGGTGTTATGGTCGGCGCACGAGAGATGGGACATGGCATCTCCGAGGTAGCGATAACTATTTGGATGTTCGCGTACGACCATTACACGAGTGCACCGTGAATATTGGGGATCCCGATGAAACATCACATCTTCGACATCGTTGCGGCTGGAAAAAATATCGTGAAAGAACGGGACAAACGACGACTGACGAGAATCATTAAACGTGACAGAAGTGCAAGCCTTTCTCAAATTGGCGCCGATTGGATTTGTGAACTGCCCTGCAAGATTGATGGTGTGAATTGCCTCCTGCATACCTTCAGACATTAGTCGAGTCCATGCCACGTCGTCTTGCGGCACTTCTGCGTGCTCGAAAGGAGAGGGGGGGGAGGGGCTACACAAGATTATGCAGGTGTACCAGTTTTTTTGGCTCTTCAGTGTGTATCTGGAAACGTATTCTTTGCGGTTTAATTGCCTTCAATATTGCGTCGTACAACGCCTGAAGAACAAGGCGTTTGTATTAATTTAGTGTCGACGCACCACGACCTACGCAACCTATCTTACTCGCATGATCCCACAGCCTTGTTCTCCAGGCGTTGCACGCCGCGATTTTGAACACTATTATTGGGTATAAATGTTATGTCTCCGGATATAAGTGTATACTGCTCTTGTGTTACTATTTGTCCNTTTGAACACTATTATTGGGTATAAATGTTATGTCTCCGGATATAAGTGTATACTGCTCTTGTGTTACTATTTGTCCAAGGAAACTACGTCGGGAGTTTGGGTACAGAGTTTCCGAACATGCTGTGTATGCTGCCCGTAACTGCATACAATTTAAGGGAGTTGGCCACAAAAAAAAATGTGTTANCTTTCCGAACATGCTGTGTATGCTGCCCGTAACTGCATACAATTTAAGGGAGTTGGCCACAAAAAAAAATGTGTTATTTTATATTTGTACCATATACTGTTCAACTTTTAGACGTCACTATTCAATTCTTGTAAAAAAAAAAAAATTCAGAACATAGTTCTTGTATAACTTCATGTCAAAATCACAATTTTACTGTCTTATAAATGTACAAATAATGACTACTAACTTACATGCATAATTGAGATAATTCGCAATGATAGAAGATACCAATATCTACATACATACTTCAAGACATCTTTAAATTCGTACAAGGAAATTATTTTGCAATTTCGAAAAATTGCTGGATATAATGACTTTTTTTTTCTTATTGGTAATTTGTGGTTGCCCCTGAATGTATGTAAAATAACTTTTGCTAAGCATACCTTAAAATGAATTACGACAAGACCTTTCAGTTGCCCTTGTTTAATTTTCTACAAGTAGTTTGGTTTTTTTTTTATTTGTACATTACAGAAACAGTAAGATTTTGACTTTGACGAGTCATTTTGCAAAAACCATGAGATCTAAAAACAAAAAATATCTGCGGGAAAAGTATTTGCAAATAAGGGCTACATGTTGAAAAGTACTTGGTACAAGTGTAAAATAACTAATGTGCAGTTACAGAGTTTAAATAGGGAATCAATCTTAAAGAAATCCCTTCTGAACGCATCAATTTTAAATATGACTGTAATAAACATAAAAAAACAGCGCAACTTTCTCAGAATATACTGCCTCTTTAACGAATTAAAAAATATATAAATATTTATTAGTTTCTTTGTCAAATGTAATTTTTAATTTTAGATTCTATAAAAGTTATAAAAATATAAAAATTGGCAAGACTTCTTAACGTGCTAGTATTCCTTAAGAAATTGCACGTAGTACCGCATTAAAAATTGTTCCGAGGAAGTATGCAGACATGTCAAAGCCCTTGTTTACATAACCAGTGTCCTAACCTCACATTCTACCCTCTTCGTTTAATGATAGTCGCGTTGGCAACAAGGCAGGTCAGTGTTGGGTCACGGGTCAAGTTCTAGTGCAGCCATCGATATCGGTCTACCCCATATTCACTCTACGGTTTATCCTACTCAGGTTGCGAACGATTTCTTGTGGGTAGAGACATGCAAAATTCACGTTGTCATTTGGCATCAGGCTGCACTTTACAGTACTGTATGTACCGGAACCGGCGTCGTTTTCTCATTGGCTGCTGCGTATATGTCAAGCCACGCCCCTTTCTAAATGAACCGTGCGTGATTGGGGCACACAACTGTGAAGTATTGACTGGTTGGAGCAGCGTTACCCAGGGCGTGTCAGATACAGTATTGGCCAATAACTAGGGGCAGTGATATTTCGCGAATAGATTTCGAGACAAGANACCCAGGGCGTGTCAGATACAGTATTGGCCAATAACTAGGGGCAGTGATATTTCGCGAATAGATTTCGAGACAAGATACCGTCCAAAGCACTGTAGGGTAGTCCAGCTTCTTTGATTAGCTAAAAAAAATTCTGGTCCGTGTTAACCGTTTTCGGACGAATCACGAAGGTTCAGTGTCGGAGTTACTTAGTCCTGAGTGGCTTGGTCAAAGACGGACACGGCACCAGCAGCCAATGGAGGTGTAACAACAGCTGAGGTGTGTATATAGTATTGAAGTCTACTGTGCGCTCCGATTTTTACGCGAAAAGTCACTGGCCCTACCAATGACTAGAGACCTGAAAAAATTCGCGAGATCAATGACCTGCAAGGCTAGACTGTACAGTCTTACGTACAAATATGCCGATATAAACTGCACATTGGTTGTCTGCCGTCACAGTGGAAGGCGACGATTGGGCGAGCGCTCCCCCAGGAGGTGTGAAACACTGTGTGGTCCAATGGCTGAAGTTTTATTAACACACGTGTTTTGAATTCTAGCTTGTCCCGAAATGAATCCGCGAATTTTTATGGTCACTACCAATGACAGATGTATTACAAAGGTACGCATGTTTAAAGTTTAACGTGTCCCCAAATAATAACTTGAATTTTTCAGTTCTACTTATGGGAGAGTGTGGGACTTGCTCCAGCTAAAGAAAAGTATAACCTTCCGTAAATATTATTCACGCTTACCAATTGGTTTTACATCAGCAAATAATAAAAATAGAAATGTGTTTGGTGTTGAGCGTTCATAAGCAAGCTTATTTCAATCGATAAGCGTTACAAATATAAGTGTAAAATTAATATAGCCGACATTAAAACGAACTTTGTAATTTTCCTCCTTTCCGTCATGAAAAATCGCTAAAAAATATATTCTTTTACGATTTAAATATTTTTTTATTCGTTCGTTATATTTAAACTAATTAATTGTGCCGGCCAATTTTTTTCTAAATCCTGTTTACGACAGAATATTAAAAATATGTGAACATATTTCGTTATACTTCCACTCTGGTGCGACGATAAAATTTTATTTTATACGTTGTTTTTAAAACAATAGAAATCGCAATATTTTACACAATCATATTTATTTTGCGGAAATTGCGATTATCCCATTTACTTGCACTCGAAACGGAAAGAATCCGGTACACAAGTGCATCTTGGGGACGAAAAATTCTATTTGCCGAACTCAGAGCATTGAACTTCGCAACTTGTGTAGAATAAACCTTCGCAGAGCTGAACATATTTGATGCGAAGTGGTTATGTTTCTGGGCGATTTCTGTTTTAACGTGTCGTTGCCGTTCTCGCGTGATTTCGGCGTAAGGGGTCACTCACTGCCGGATGTCTCCTAGAGGCGAGTTTCGGACGCAAAGTCCGGACGCCAGTTCATTGTCCTTCAGGTAGAGACGTGTGATTCGCATGCGTGGGCCACTCTTAACGGTCCGTCACTTCTAGACTTCGGAACACGCGAAATACGCCCTGGGGCTCTGTTCGCCAACTTTTCGGCAGTCAAGGTCAGTAGCGTGCGCACGCGAGGGATATTTTTTTTTTTTTGCCGAAACTGTTGTTAATTTGCTATTTACCATGCAGAGTTGTTAACGGAATGTCTTCAGTCGTAGTTTAATGGTCGNACCCAGGGCGTGTCAGATACAGTATTGGCCAATAACTAGGGGCAGTGATATTTCGCGAATAGATTTCGAGACAAGACACAGTCCAAAGCACTGTAGGGTAGTTCAGCTTCTTTGATTAGCTAAAAAAAAATTCTGGTCCGTGTTAACCGTTTTCGGNGCATTAGAGCAGCATTAGAGCAGCATTGTAGGAAATACCACGCTGGATTGTAGTCGAAACCCTACTCGTTTGCAATCGCAACATTTTATTCTGCAGAAAGCAATCACGTCACTGGTTTGTGACTCACCGACATTTTACAACATGTCCTGTTGACGTTACCATGCACATAGAGACCTGAAAAATTCGCGAGTGCAACGACCTGCAAGCTAGACTCTACATTCTTATGTAGAAATATGCCGATATAAACAGCACATTGGTTGTCTGCTGTCACAGTGGAAGGAGACGATTGGGTGAGCGCTCCCCCAGGAGGTGTGAAACACTGTGTGGTCCAATGGCTGAAGTTTTATTAACACACGTGTTTTGAATTCTAGCTTGTCCCGAAATGAATCCGCGAATTTTTATGGTCACTACCAATGACAGATGTATTACAAAGGTACGCATGTTTAAAGTTTAACGTGTCCCCAAATAATAACTTGAATTTTTCAGGTCTACTTATGGGAGAGTGTGGGACTTGCTCCAGCTAAAGAAAAGTATAACCTTCCGTAAATATTATTCACGCTTACCAATTGGTTTTACATCAGCAAATAATAAAAATAGAAATGTGTTTGGCGTTGAGCGTTCATAAGCAAGCTTATTTCAATCGATAAGCGTTACAAATATAATTGTAAAATTAATATAGCTGACATTAAAACGAACTTTGTAATTTTCCTCCTTTCCGTCATGAAAAATCGCTAAAAAATATATTCTTTTACGATTTAAATATTTTTTTATTCGTTCGTTATATTTAAACTAATTAATTGTGCCGGCCAATTTTTTTCTAAATCCTGTTTACGACAGAATATTAAAAATATGTGAACATATTTCGTTATACTTCCACTCTGGTGCGACGATAAAATTTTATTTTATACGTTGTTTTTAAAACAATAGAAATCGCAATATTTTACACAATTATATTTATTTTGCGGAAATTGCGATTATCCCATTTACTTGCACTCGAAACGGAAAGAATCCGGTACACAAGTGCATCCTGGGGACGAAAAATTCTATTTGCCGAACTCAGAGCATTGAACTTCGCAACTTGTGTAGAATAAACCTTCGCAGAGCTGAACATATTTGATGCGAAGTGGTTATGTTTCTGGGCGATTTCTGTTTTAACGTGTCGTTGCCGTTCTCGCGTGATTTCGGCGTAAGGGGTCACTCACTGCCGGATGTCTCCTAGAGGCGAGTTTCGGACGCAAAGTCCGGACGCCAGTTCATTGTCCTTCAGGTAGAGACGTGTGATTCGCATGCGTGGGCCACTCTTAACGGTCCGTCACTTCTAGACTTCGGAACACGCGAAATACGCCCTGGGGCTCTGTTCGCCAACTTTTCGGCAGTCAAGGTCAGTAGCGTGCGCACGCGAGGGATATTTTTTTTTTTTTGCCGAAACTGTTGTTAATTTGCTATTTACCATGCAGAGTTGTTAACGGAATGTCTTCAGTCGTAGTTTAATGGTCGNGTGTAGAATAAACCTTCGCAGAGCTGAACATATTTGATGCGAAGTGGTTATGTTTCTGGGCGATTTCTGTTTTAACATGTCGTTGCCGTTCTCGCGTGATTTCGGCGTAAGGGGTCACTCACTGCCGGATGTCTCCTAGAGGCGAATTTCGGACGCAAAGTCCGGACGCCAGTTCATTGTCCTTCAGGTAGAGACGTGTGATTCGCATGCGTGGGCCACTCTTAACGGTCCGTCACTTCTAGACTTCGGAACACGCGAAATACGCCCTGCGGCTCTATTCGCCAACTTTTCGGCAGCCAAGGTCAGTAGCGTGCGCACGCGAGGGAATTTTTTTTTTACCGAAACTGTTGTTAATTTGCTATTTACCATGCAGAGTTGTTAACGGAATGTCTTCAGTCGTAGTTTAATGGTCGNGTGTAGAATAAACCTTCGCAGAGCTGAACATATTTGATGCGAAGTGGTTATGTTTCTGGGCGATTTCTGTTTTAACGTGTCGTTGCCGTTCTCGCGTGATTTCGGCGTAAGGGGTCACTCACTGCCGGATGTCTCCTAGAGGCGAGTTTCGGACGCAAAGTCCGGACGCCAGTTCATTGTCCTTCAGGTAGAGACGTGTGATTCGCATGCGTGGGCCACTCTTAACGGTCCGTCACTTCTAGACTTCGGAACACGCGAAATACGCCCTGGGGCTCTGTTCGCCAACTTTTCGGCAGTCAAGGTCAGTAGCGTGCGCACGCGAGGGATATTTTTTTTTTTTTGCCGAAACTGTTGTTAATTTGCTATTTACCATGCAGAGTTGTTAACGGAATGTCTTCAGTCGTAGTTTAATGGTCGTGCGTAGAACACAGTGTTGTGGCCTCCCTGATTCCTCTGTTGGATGTGAGTGAGAATCACTGTTAACCAAAGTGAAAAAAAAAATTCTCCTAGCAAGCGAGCAGTTGCGTTGCGTATAGGAACGGACGCCCGATTTTCACGAAAAGATTTCTTGACAAGTTGTATTTCGTAACACTTTACCTCATATCCAATTGCTCTATTGTATGATTTATGTGTAGGGCCAGTGACTTTCCGCGTAAAAATCGGAGCACGCAGTAGACTTCAATACTATATACACACCTCAGCTGTTGTTACACCTCCATTGGCTGCTGGTGCCGTGTCCGTCTTCGACCAAGCCACTCAGGACTGAGTAACTCCGACACTGAACCTTCGTGATTCGTGCGCAAACGCCAGAATATTTTTTAGCCAATCAAAGAAGCTGGACGCCCCTACAGTGCTTTGAACTGTATCTTGTCTCGAAATCGTTTCGCGAAATATCACTGCCCCTATTTGTGTGTTACGCGTCTTGCGTGTCTGCTGGCGAATCAGAGACGCGCAGTGTCGGATAAACCTGATTCTGATTGGCCAGTCAGGTAAGAAACATTCTTTTCATTAAGGCATGCGGCCAATGCGGTCATTGAAATCTAGAATGGGCGGAAATATTTTCGCGAAATTCGGGTGTCCCTAAATACGGCACGGAGACACTTGAAATAATTATTATACGCAATACAGAATTTCTAAACTTCTCATGCAATCAATTAAAAATATTTAGAAATCGTAGTTCGTATTTACGTACATGTTACCAAACTTTCCAAAAAAATCTATTACAGTTAAGAGAAGTGACTAATATTTATACACATGAAGATTTAAATACCCACGTCGTGATTACACTGAACTCGGCTTTTAATTTGCGTAAAACTGCTCTAGTATAATTTTAATTCGACTTTATCCACATCAAAATGCATTAAATGTAATATACATAACGTAGTGGCAAAATTATTTTTACTCTTAATGCATTGATATGGTCAACGTTTTCACTGTCAACTCTTCTCTTATCAATGAATTAAAATATGCTCGTGTTTAATACACGTTACGTATACATTTCTGTCACACGTCTACCTCAAATGCAAAAACAAAAAAAAATTGATAATACAGTAAAAAAACCGTTTTGCGTGTTACCGCAATCAGCGAACCATTTTAATTTATTATTTGCGCCAAAACTCTATTCATATTGCCTGTAGATACGACATAAATAATGTTTCATTATGTATTCACACATTTTTAATTCGTGTTAAAAAATTATAGGGGGAAATATCTATGAAATGTGTTCTCTAAGTACATTTTAAAACTTTTTACTCCGTTCTTCTCTTTTCATGTGAGAATTAGCTTCATTTAAATGAGATATTCCCCCATTCTACAAAATCACTTGAAGAGAATAACGGATTAATGTTATTCTCTAACCGAAGCGTTAAGTTAGAATGCAGTAGAGTCCAAGGTAAATTTACCTCGCTGCTGAGTAAAATGCCCCTGAAAAACACAAGTTTGTATAGTAGCGCGTCTATTGACCTTATCTGAGGCGTTAAGGTCACCTTAAAATGTTGGCGAATATATCCCTGTTAGAGGGCACCCTCGACGTCCTATAAAGATAATGAAGCTTAAATTGATGGCCGCTCAGCTCCCTTTCGCATTTTTACTATCAGTAAGAAAATTTGTAAAACGTTTAAGGGGAAAAAAATAATTGGTGTCCACAATTGTATATACTGTAACGGACACAATGTCTGGCATGTCACCGATAAAGTTGGCAACTGTGATTTGTTATACAACCTGCGGCGGAGTATAAGTTCAGTGAGATAGGTTACGTTCGTAGGTGGAATATAGAGTAGAGTGGGGAGCTCTTGAGAGGCGACGAGGGTGAAGCGAGGTGCAGCACCGGAATGCAAGGGCGGAGGAAAACGGGAGATCTCCGAGGAAACCCGCTGACCAGCGTCATCGTCCAGCACCGTTCCCACGTACGAAAATCCCTGAGCGCAGGGAATCGAGTAGTCTGACCACTACACCACCGCGGTCTCAAAATGGGGTAGATTGCGCATGCCTGCTTTCGGTTAAAGTCTTTTCGCGGTAACGTGAGCACTTTTGAAAACCCTCGCATTTGGATTATACAGCCTTAGGTGTTAACTTCCGAGTGCGGTGGATTATACAAACTGCGCTTGTTACAAACTTATAAATGTTTATTTTAAAATGTTGTTAAAGGATAAAAAAATTGGCTGCAAGGAAAAAGTAACCAGGCCCTCAAAAGTGTTCATTTTATCGTGAACAGCCTACCAACTTCCGAGTCACTACGAGGGACTTTACCTTTACCTCTGTCAAAATTACACTGAAGAGCCAAAAAAAATTGGCATAGGCGTGCGTATGCAAATAACAGAGGTATGGAACCAATCAGAGTAACGTGATGCGGTCGGCAGCTAGACCGGTTACTGCTGCTACAATGGCAGGTTATCGAGATTTAAGTAAGTTTGAACGTGGTGTTATAGTCGACGCACGAGAAATGGGACATAGCATCTCCGAGGTAGCGATAACATTTGGATGTTCGCGTACGACCATTTCACGAGTATGCCGTAAATATCGGGAATCCGGTAGAACATCATATCTTCGACATCGCTGCGGCCGGAAAAATATGGTGAAAGAACGGGACAAACAAAGACTGACGAGAATCATTAAACGTGACAGACGTGCAACCCTTTCTCAAATTGGCGCAGATTGGATTTGTGGACTGCCCTGCAGGATTCATGGTGTGAACTGCCTCCTGCACACCTTCAGACATTAGTCGAGTCCATGCCACGTCGTC
>NQII01000837.1:138460-153494 GCA_002778355.1 Clitarchus hookeri | reverse complement strand
GGGGGGGGGGTTTCTGGGTTATAATCCTAGGCAAGGCATGTGTGTTAGTTTCAGTTAAGTTATATGTTTAGTTTGTAAGCCGTCCCCTGAAAGGCATTCAGGCATAACACCAAGGCGGGGGGGGGGATGGTCAATAAGCCCTCTGCAATCTACGGAGCTACAACTAAGGTTATCTTATTGTTTACATAAATTCGTGTTTCGAAATGTATGTCCCATTTTTTATAATTAATTTTTAATGCAAGTAGCTTATGGTAAACATATTTTGTCTATTTTTTTTAGTTAAAATAAGATGTTTGTTGAAAAACAAAACGTAAATAGAAGTCCACGATTCTGACAGTGGCAAGGCAAATTGCGAATCGGTGTGGAGGACACGTGTAGAAAAAAAAACAGCCTCATTTCCACCTCGTCCTTATTCAACGGTTTCGCGTTTACTAGACCCCATCTTCCACGTGTGCGTGTCAGTTTTGCCAACCGCCGAACCGGGACGAGGCAACACAACAACACCTGTCGCCGGCAACCGTCGTTCTCGGTGGTTGGTATCCGCTCGCTCACGTCGGTCGCCGTCACTGCGAGTTTCTCCTCTCTCGTTTCATCGCTCTGCCGAACATCTGCGTCACGGCGAACGCGGAGTGCAGGGTCACAAGGTCGCCGCCGCAGAAAGTGACGCCCTGCGTAACGAACTGAGAGTCCCCAAACAAACCACTGGTGCAGATCGTAGCATTTCTCGTTACGAAGTTGAGACATCGAGCACTTTCGAGATGAACCTTTGAAAAATGGCACTGCCCGTTTCTTTATATAAACACCTCACAAAAGGTTTTGAATATACACACAGAGAGAGAAAAAATATGAGATATACATAAAAGAAACATAGCAATTAGACGTTACCAACGGTACCGTAACAAAACGTGAAATTCGAAGTGTTTCCAACAAAAAATATTTTCCAGCATCACAGACAAATATACACTACAGAACAACAAAATTAACTTAATGGTGTGTCTGACTAGGGAGGGTTTCTTTCTTCTCGCTGCAGCTTAGTACCGTGTATTGCCTGTATCAACGCTGTGCGAGTCCTTAACACGCCGTGGAATGTTGTAAACAATGTGTTGATGTCATCTTCGGCACGAAGGTCCCATTCCATCTGGGCAGCTCTTTGACCCGGTTCTACGATGCACGGATACGTAAGAAAACGGACCCGGAAACCCAAGCGGAACAAGCCGACGACTCGGGACGAATTTTAACCATTCTACAATACGGAGAAACGTACGGTCTTTCAACTTACGAAATCAAAAATACTCAGCTGTTGCAAATTACTGATACAGGTTTCATAATATACACATCTCAGTTTGTATATTTTTACAGTGTTTAAAAAATGCGTGAATACTGCTGCCGAACAACGTTCACTTATTTATCAGAACAAAAAATTATAATCGCTACGGCAAATCGAAGCACTCGTTCCCGTGCATACCACAACGGCCACGAAAACGAATATCAACCAGCCAGATACTAGATTCCCATTGGCTACACAGATTCACGGACACGGAAGAGGTGGAAGATAACCCAGCTTTCTTACGTGTATNTGTGCGTATCATCGTAGAACGCGCCTTATGAGATCTGGAAGTGTTTCTGGAGGTCGTGGACGATTATATGAACTGTTGGTTTTCAGCTTGTCCCAGGCATGTCCAATGCGTTACTGCGCTCTCTGCTGATCACAGAAGAACTGCATAACTCCTACCACCCAAACTGCCTTATCACACGATATTCCAGAAATTTCCGCGAGGTGTGTATTTTAACGGACACACGCAGAAGCATGCGCCTAGCAGAGTTGGTAGCAACGGAGAGAAGAAAATAGTTCCATGTCTTGACGTTTAATGGAAAGTGTTGGGTAAACAGTTCCATATTTTGGAATTATTAATTTTTGCTTGCTGCTTTTTTTTTAACGTATATTAATATAAGAGTTAGCAAATTTATGGAACTTTTTTGAATAAAGTGATGAGGCCCATGGCAATGTTAGCTTTGCATATGGTGGAAAAATACGCAACGTGCACAAAAGCAGATTTTAAGAAAGGCTTTCAAAGAGCTCAGTTTACCGTGAATAACCTTTGGGTGTCGTGAATGGAAACATTACTAGGGTCACTGCACACCCCTTCCCCTCTCCCCCCCTCCCATCGCGGCTCATCCCGAAATGCCCTGCAAGAATCTGAACGAACTGCAAACATGGAAACCTCCAGTGGATTCACGCAGAATGACCAAGATGTATAGGATGCAATGTTCTAAAGTCTATTCGCGGTTTCTCAGCACATTTCGAATCAAATATTTGGAAAAAATCACCCCATGCACGACGTGTATGGTGGTTTCCAGCCATGTATCACAAGCATATTCCACTTGTGTTGAAATAAACTTGTATTTATATATAGAATATATTGTTGCCATACATTATTAATAATTAGTACGAATGAGCTAGTTATAAAATAGCCTTTTTGGTAATGTCCAGTAAGATATAGTTATTACGCTAAATATGATTACCCTAAGTGTGTCCGAATGTGGTTTGTTGTCCCTTTGGTGTAATTTTCTAGACTTGCTTAAGCTCCGTGTGCATTAGACCGAGGAATACGCTGAGATTATGACTTGAGCAGGGCTTCACAAGTTTCTGAACTAACCGTGAATCGACCATACATGCGAGACATTGACAGGACAGCGCGTCGAATCTGGCAACAATTTTCTCCGCCAGTGAAAGTATGGAGTCAGCGACGGACGCAATATTTCATACACACTGCGTCTAGAGGCGACGAAAGTATTCCATACGCGAGTAGATATAAAATGTGTGTTCTAGTGATCGGGGCTGGGGGCTGGGGAGCCACGGCTGTCATCTTGGATTTCCCTTTTTTTTTTTTTCTCTCTTTTCCCACCAAAAAGTCCCCTTTTCCTTGAAAAACGGCCAAAATCTCCAGAATGTCCCTAAAAATTTCCCGATTTTCCCTCAAAACCAGCAAGATTTCCAGCAAAAATGGGTTTTGCACAATGCGGCTGAATTGGCAGAAATTGGGCAAATACCTACCGGAGTTTGCTATAATTTACAAGCACGCTCTGTCATTCCATGACAGCACCATTCATCTTTTCTGAAGAAAGTAAGAGTTCATAGCTCTGTCGTGCAACTCCTCTCATTCCTTACAGTCTCTCTCACCCCCGCCTGTTCTCTCTCGTCTGCTCTATCGCTTGGGGTTATCTCATATTCCTTCCAGTCTCTTTTTTTTCTCAGCTCCTTCATTACTTTCTGTCTCTCTCTCTCTCTCTCTCTCTCTCTCTCTTGTACCTTCTATCCTTTTGGGGGACAGGGATGGGGTCTCATGTTCCTTCCGGTCTCCTTTATTTTCACACTTTCCTCTCTCTTGCCTTCTGAGCGCACCATCTTGGATGTTTACTACCACCGTCGTCTGTTGCCACCTTAGTTTTCTCATATTCCTTCTGGTCTCCTTACACCTGGCGTCCTGGCGGGGACGAGTCTCATGAGAAAACCCTAAGTGATAGAGCAGGCGAGAGAGAACAGGCGTGGGTGAGAGAGACTGAAAGTAATGAGAGAAGTTGCATGACAGGGCAATGAACTCGAACATTCTTCACACAAGATGGATAGCACATGGCATGGAATGATAAGAGCGTGCTTGTAAATGATTGCACACTCTGGTGGGCATTTGCACAATTTCCGCCGGATTCCGCCGGAGTGTGCGAAAGTCAGCCGCTTTGAGTAAACACATTTTTGCAGGAAATTTTGCTTTTTTTTTAGGGAAATTCAAAAAATTTTAAGCGGAATTCTGGCGATTTTGACCTTTTTTGAAGGAAAAAAGTAAAATCCAAGATGGCGGACGAGGCTCTCTGGCTTCCCAGCCGCCAGCCCCGATCGCTAGAACATACTTTTTATAACTACTTACGTGTGCAAGTGTCGTCCTTGAAGTAAGCGTGACCCGGGAGAGTGGGACAGGACACCAAAAAGTCACTGGCCATATACCAAATGACCAAAATGGAACGATGAGCAACACCTGGGGCTGATTCCCCGACTGAACTCGAGAAGTGCGGGAGCTATAAGGACGAAACTGTCACAAGTATCAAGTGCACCATCGCCGCTCGGGTCGCGGTGGTGTAGTGGTCAGACTACTCGTCTCCCAGCTGGGTGAACCGGGTTCGGTTCCCGGCGTGCTCGCTCCCATATTTCCGCATGTGGGAATCGTGCCGGGCGATGTCGGTGGGTGGGCGGGTTTTCTCGAGATCACCCGTTTCCCCCGCTCTTGCATTCCGGTGCTACTCCATACTCACTTCGCTTCACTCTCATCGGCTCTCAAGACCTAGCTGTTAAGAGCCGCCCAAGTCTCTCAACTCAACTAATCGCAAAAAGAATATTTATTATAAATTATTGTAAATTTATTATTGTAAAAATATGATTATAATAAATAACATTAATTATAATGAAATATTTATTAAATTATCAGTGTGCTGATTTTTTTAAAGTCATTACTAGTAACCCTAGTAATTTAATGATATTTTAAATATCAACACGGGAAATACGTTTATCACAATTACATGTGTGCCTTTATTATATTTCGGTTAGTGTGACAAAATCACAGATATAAAGTCTCAGATGTATCTGTCACAGGAACGGCTGTCACAGACATTTGTAAATATCGTTTAAGCTTATCTCTAAAGCGTGACTCGTGTTCGGCTCCGAAATCTGACAGCTACACGCAGCACACGACAGAATTTGTGAGCAAGAACTTCTCGTGGGAGAGGCTTGCATAATAAAGGCGTTCTAGGTTCCCGAATAAAAGGCGTTTTACAGCTCTGTGGATTATTGATTGTAATCCATTCTGAAGCCCTGCTAAAGTTCTACTTTCAGGCCATTCCTCCGGAAACGAATCTCGAGTCAAGAAATTTACATTAAAGGGACAACGCTCTGCAAACGTACGCACTCAGTGCAATTTTTTTTTGCATAACAACTATTTCCTATAATCCATTCACTGTTACTTCACACTTTTCTGAAGCCCTGCTAAAGTTCTACCTCCAGGATAATTCTCTGCCTCGTGCAAACTAAGCTTAACTACGTCTAAAACATCACACCAAACGACAACGCACCGAATTCGTGCACACTCGTTTCTAATAAAAATTTTACACGAGAACTATTTATTACTAGGCTCTGCCAACACAGATATGTTCTCACGGTTTTTATTCATATTTATTATGAATGAGGTTTTTGAATTTATAAATAAAATATAGGTTAAACTTTAAGTTAACGCAAAAATAATATACCTTTATGTCAACAGAGGTGTAAAACGCCTGTGATGCATGGCAATTAGCGTACAACTAAACACGTCATACATGGGGTGAGTTTTCAAAGGTTTGATTAAAAAAGTGAGAAGAAACCGCGAATATACTATACTAGGTATTACCAATACATATATTTTCTACCTGTTTTTAATCTTATTAACTATAAACGAAATTTTGTAATTTTCTTATAAAATTTACGTAAAATTTTGGTTAAATAAAAACAAGGTACTTTTATGTTAACATAAGTATAAAACGCTTGTGATACATTGCATACTTGGTAAACAACTGAACAAGTCATAGATGGGGTCATTTTTCACAATTTCGATCGAAAAAGTATAAAGAAACGGAGAATAGGCTATATGTATTTAACATTTGTGCCTAATACTGTGGAATTTGCAAGCAACTAGTTTTATTTCACACGCAGTAAATAAAATTAGGATTATTCCAATGTTTCTTTATGACTTAAATTATTTAATTAATGCGGGAAATATTCTACGTGTTACATAAAAATATTGCGAAATAATACAAATAAAAATTTTCAAATTTCGACTTTGTCCTAAGCACGCACTGAGGGGCGTTAAGAAAACATATAACTTATAGGATCCCTCCGTTCAATTTTTGAAAACGGTTCCTGTTTTTATTTTTTTTTTTTTTTCGAAATGGTGTGTTCCCAAAATTATACATTTATGATTTTTACAGTATAGTGAACAATAGCATTGGTTTTTTTTTTCTCATAAAGTAATAAATTATATATATATATATAATAACAAAAATTACACAATAGTATACACGTAATTAGTTGGACAGAGCTCAAAATAACTTTTGAGGCCATCAAAATACCTCAATGAAAATTCTTGGAAGTCGTGATTCAGCAAAAGTTTATTTTCAAGTTTTATAAAAAAAATTTCCAGTTTTTGTAAATATCTGGAATTTGAACCTTAATTAGGCTTACAAGTGAAAAAGGGTTCGCGTTTGAGAAAAAAAACTGCTGTAAAATTCTTATTTTTCCTAAACACAATCTTAACTGAAATCAAATCTATGTTTATACTGTAGTTGAATTTTCGTAATTTCTTTGGTACAGAGTTTGTAGCCAAAGTCCCTTTAAGTTGATCGAGTGTTTATTTTTATAAATATGTTTTTTTTTCTTAAGAAACCCTATGATGACCATTTCCTGAAAATATCTAAGCAAATAAACAATTTCTGAGTTAATATTTCATTGAGACGAGAATTTAAACTTAAAAATTAGTGTTTAACTAATTACATAAAAGTTAATTTGAACACTAAGTTGATCAGGAAGTCCCATCTAACACTACAGTTACTTCCTGTACATAATTTTACAATGTGCTCTAACTCCCTTTGTTTCCGTTCAAATTCATTGAAGTGACTGCGGAAACGAGGTAAAGCTTTGCAGGTTAAAAAAATCTATCGAATTTGATTTTCTTCGCGCAAGATTTTTTTACGTGGAACAACTGCACGATGCGTGAATTGCTCGTGCGTTTCCGACAAAGCGATCACTCCCAGGGCGATACGTGGGTGCCGTGTCGAACGTGGGATGTCTCTGGAGCAGATGTGGCGAGTGTGTTGTGTGGGCGGCGAAAGTACAAGGCCCGACACATCTCGTAAACTCTTCCTCTCAGAGGCGAGCCGGCTATGAAGACGTTACACTTGTCGCAAGTCGTTGCCGAGGTACCCGAGTGAGCTCTCGACATAGCGTGCGAGTCGGTCTACATTTCCACTCGTTCATAACTTTGCCACCGCCTGTCACTTCAAGGTAAGGAAATATCTCGTACCGCTGTGAAATGAAAAAAAAAAATAACATTATACCCTTCCAAGTCGTAGTAGAGGACTCACCGCTGCGTCGCAACAAGACTTTTTTATTTTATTTTTTTTTTTAAGAACGGACAAATCCCTTGAAACATTTTGCAAACTTGTTTAGTTCCAGGTTACACAGTAAATAAAAATGAATTAAATTGCAACGACGGAGTGTATAAAATTACGTTCTAGTATTAGTACCAAATTCGCGAATACATCAGTGATGCTACTGACTTAAGTCGCAAGACTGCAAATGGATATGGTAAAACGGAAGTCCTTTTAGGTCTCCCCTCAAACGCCATATAAAAATCCTCACTTCCAAGAATTAAATTTAACTGAAATGTCGCTCGTGAATTTCGATTGCACGAAACGTGCTTTGTAGCTATGGTGTAACCCGCCTCGCTTCGAGAACAGGCCTTCCAGGACACATTCCGGAAGTGGCAGGAACGCAAATCCCGACCTTCCAAACTTTTCCCGTGGTTATTTCATCAGCTGTTTCTCAAGACAATCTCTTGCACGGACTTGTAACTTAAAAATGGACGATTACCTTGAACGCGCAGCTAACAAATAAGCCGAAAATCAACCCAAATTGACAACAAAATCTTTGGTCGCTGCAAACAAATTCTTTGTTCAAAATGTATCGTACCGAACTAAACGTATAATTTTTGTTGACGATTTGTAACGATATGTTCGCGTATACTAAATATTTGTTTAACATACTGACACACCTACATATTTGTTAGGCAAAACAAAAAAAAAAAATTATTGGGCTTTGTGAACAAATTTCATTCATTGGTGGAACGAAGGTTTGGTTGCACCAACAAAATATCGTTTAGCTGAAACAAACGCCATGCAAACTAATGTATTTGGTGTATTGAAACAATTATTTTTCTCAGTGTGGGAGGGCTGCATCTCTGTGGAAGGTGATTGTGTGTAGACGTAAATAAATCATTGCTGTCTTGAAATCAAAACGTTTCGAGACTAGCTCTGATTACACCTCGTAAACTGAAACCTTTGCGCCAAACCTGAAACGAACATTAATTTTTTTTTTTATAAACTTTAGTTATGACAAAAGAAGCACATTTTCACTTCCTCTTCATGCATGCAGATAACCCAGTGAAAGCTGATACGCATGGGCAGTGATATTTCGCGAAAATATTTCGGGACAAGACACAGTTCAAAGCACCGTGGAGTCGTCCACATTTTCTGATTGGCTGAAACATGTTCTGGTTCGTGTTAACTGTTAGCGCACGAATCACGAAGGTTCAGTGTCGGGGTTACGGAATCCTGAGTGCCTCTGTCAAATTTGGAAACGACACCAGCAGCCAATGGAGGTATGACAACAGCCGAGGTGTATATATAGTATTCAAGTCAACTATGTGCTCCGATTTTCCCGCGAATAATCACGGGCCCTACTGATACCCTTCTAAATCCACTATTCCGATTGAAAATGTGGTTACGTAGTACTAATTACGATGTAGGTTTTGAATGACTGTTGCCATGTAGCGACGTAAATTGGTGCAGTAAATTACTTTCCCATTTTATATAGTGCGAACGTTATTGCGAACAGTTCGTCTGTGTGTTCGATTGTATAAAAAAAGTTTGCGAACATCGAATGCTGTTTGCTGTATGCCCGTTACAAAATCGTTTTTCGTGATGTTTTCTCTAATTTTAATATATTCCTGAAAGCTATTCACAGTAATTTGAAAATATTCACTGCACTTAGCTAAATACGTGCTAAAAACACACTGCATGCAAATTCCCAGTTAGGTTAGAAGTGAATGAATTTATTTTGCGTTTGTTTTGCGAGTGTAATGTTTACATTTATGCCCAGTGAACTCAGTGTTTCTTGTTGTATACACACAAGAGGATAAGTATTCATATTATTATCACATTAACGTCTTTTAACACTTCGAGTGCTGCAGACGTAATATTACTTCGTCTTAATGTAACTACTAAGTTGTATGCAATTTGCCGGGAATATTTTGACATTTTCATACTTTACAGACATGCGTGAGGCAATATTACTTCGTCTTAACTTTACATAAGGTTCTATCCAAAATAATATTACGTCAGCAGCGATACTCAACGTGTACATTTCTGAAATGAACGGGATGTATTACAGCATCGAACGTTCAGAATTCCCGACGGTAACGAAGTTGCTGGCGATAAGATGGTGGCCACCCCTGTTATTTTCATAACGCGGTGTGTTATTAATATGAGTTTGCTCTTAGGTTGAACTTTCCGATAACATAAAACAATGTTCCGCGAACTGTACTTTTATCTCGCCTGGTTTCCGATATTTCGCAAAATTGCATTCCCAAATCTCAATTTTCGGGGACATATTTCAGCCTAAATATTTAGTTTAGGTATAAAGTGTCCTGTATATTTGCCACTTGATTTTGGATAAAGAATCACCTCACAGAATTTGTGGGTCGAATTCAACCCCATTCTGTATACATCAATGTTAATTTTGTTCTTTTTGTTTGAATTGTATCTTCATACCTTTTAAGTTTTTATTAAACTGTGTTGTCGTTTTTACTTTTAAATTGCTGCAGTTTTAAATATGTACATTTAATTTGTGTTCTGCGCTGAACACTAAGAAAAGTAGTAGCTGGAAGTGGTTTCCTATACAATAATATTTCATTTGATTTGTTTCTGTTTTAGTTTACATTATTTTCCAATTTATTACATTACAAACTTATCTTCGCCTAATTTGCTACGACTGTATTACCAATACGTACACGGTTATTGTTTGATATACGTTTGTTAGTAAAGTTTTTTTTTTTTCTCTGGTTTTACACGGCTGTGGTCGATAAACATATTTTCACTTTTCATACGGCAATATTTTTCCCTTGGTTACATTTGCAGTCTACACGTGTAATTGACAGAGTCCTAATAAACACTGAATGCATCTGTCAGATTAACGACAAACCGAAGTGGTGTAATGGCGCTAGGGAAAAGAATTATTATAGCATTCTGTTGATACTGTGCAGGTATTATGTTCGGCTTAGGTATATTTCAGCGACGTGACATAATTGCTCGCAGGTGCAAGTGTAAACACAATCGACGCGGAATCATACGTTTTGATTAATAGAGGTCGGGGTCGAGTTAAATTGAGATATCCGCCTATGATAACAGCTTGCGAAGTAAATCAATCGCGGGAGTCGATACAGATCATGGAACAAATGAGTAATCGCCATGGTCGCCCAGATAAATCTCCAATACAATTCTTTCGCTGTACACAAAACTGCCCGCCTACATGGGCTTAGTTCCCGGGGAAGGATGTTGAATACCAAAAAACTTAATAATTTTATATTTGTGCCAAACATTGTTGAACTTGTACGCAATGTATGTGATGCCATTTTCCTCGATTAAAAAAAACTCGCACTTTATTTTTTTTTTTTTAATAATTTGATATTAAATCCAAAGATTTTCTCTTTTTCTCCAGCCATACTAAAGAACACTAACTATGTTATGCAAATTAAAAAAATTTGCAACAAAAACTAATGCCGCAGACTCCCGCGTGGCATATGTGTAATTTCCGAATGAGTCCATATACAGGATGATTCTAAAATCATGGGACAAACATTGAGGGGTGGTAGAGCTCACTAAAACAAACAATTATTGTATAGGAATATGTGGGCGGGAGTGACGCGTTGAGGCACGAACACAAAAATAACGCATGAAATGCAACACATTGTTTATTTACAACGTCGCCGTTAAATGCCTTTTTACAGCAATATTTATAATAATTGCTCGAAATTGCTACCAACGACAGTAATGCAAGCTTGGTAGCGTCGGTGGAGTGATTGGCGAACAGATTCAAATACGCCGGGTATTTCACGCACGCCACCATTGTCAGCCAATCACGCCATATGTAGAGGTCGCCAAGCATGCGTGACTGTTGGTGGATGCATTTCCAGCAACTGTTTTAACATTTTCTGTACGGAATCACTCGTTACGTATGCTGCTAATGAACATTTTATGTTTCCGTTAATGTGTTATGTTTTTGTGTTTGTGCCTCAATGCGTCTCTTCCGCCCATATATTCCTATACAATAATTGTTTGTTTTAGTGAGCTCTACCACCCCTCAATGTTTGTCCCATGATTTTAGAATCATCCTTTATGGGTTGTTGCAAAAAAAAATGTAACTGAAAACTATGCGTGTGTTATGTTTAAAAATAAAGCAATTTATATGTTTATGTGTATTACATGCTACAGTAGAGGCTATGCGACACCGGACATGCCAAAGTACACCATCCAGGAACGCGCATGGCGCGTGGAACATTATGCCCGGAGTTATGGGACTGGAAGGACTGGAAGGACTGGAAGGAATAGTGGCCCTTCACTGGCATCTGAAGTGACTGATTTTATTTTATTGAAAAATATGAAATGAACGTCAAAAAAAAAAACCAACGCTAATGATGAAAACTTATTTTTTTGAAGTGCAGAACTGACATTATGTTCCTCGCACCATGCACTTTCCTGGATGGTGTACTTTGGCATGTCCGGTGTCGCACAGCATCTTCTGTAACATTTAACACACACAGACATGTAAATTACTTCCACATTAAACACCAATCATTTTCAGTTACCGGTTTGTTGCAACAGTCTGTACATAAATAAATTGTTACATATAACAGACTTTTTGGGTTGTTTGACACAATTTTCTTTAAATATGCGAACTGTTATTTGTTGATTGCAGATATCTCGAGTAGTAGCCGACAACTTTAGTTAACGTTGTAAATTTCTTCATTGGCGTATATATCTTAGATAGTATTTATTTCTAGCTCACCCGACCAAGCGTTGCTGTGGCTTAAAATATTTTGGTTCTATTCATTTCTGTGAAATTAATTGAAAGAAGTATATGTAGATATATAATTATATGTATATATATAATTATATGTATGTATGTAAAAAAAACATTGATAACAACAAAGGCGCTTCCTGGCGCGAAAGCATGGTAAAAATGAGCTTTTGCAGATGTTAGTACCTTTGCAGTTAATAACAGATAAAAAAGAAAGGCGTACAAACACTCTGGGAACGAAAGGAAGGTTTATAAAAAACAGATAGAAAATTGATTAATTTTTTCGGGAGTTATACGCGTCCAAACAAACGGACACAACATTTATATATATATATATATATATATATATATATATATATATAATGGCTGCAGCAAAACCGATAAATTTGGCATGTTACATCAAATGAAATGATTTACAGCCATTATGGAGTTATGTATATAATTTTTTCTCTAATACATGGCAGTGAATAAATATATATATATGTATATATACACACAGGCCTTTGTCAGAGAGTAGGTACTTAACAATACAGAGATGAGGCCATAGACTAAAGATGGGGCAGACCGATCTCGCCGGCTGCGCACAGCCAATCTCCGTGTCCCTACATTGAACTGCTTTTCTGCCAACACGTCTAGCGAAAACGGCGTGGTTTGTATTTTAGGTCAGAAAACTGATTTGTAAACAAATGCTTTGACATGCACGTGTACTTCCTCCATCCAATTTGTAATGACAGTTTAGTTGTAATTCAAATTGGTGAAAGTATTTTATTCATACAATAGTGCGTGTCATTTAAAAATTAAGATATAAACAAACGCTTTCATCACAGTTGACCATGTGACTTTGACAGTTGTGTATGATTGGGGTAGGTCAGTGTTGGGTGCATGCGCAGAAGACGAATAAGCGATTTCCTTCAGTCTATGGATTAGACAGCCTCTTAGCACTCTACCGCGAAATTCAGCCGCACGCGCCAGCAAAATGGCGGCGCTGATCGGCAGCATTTCGTCGTGCGGTTTTTTAACAGTGTATGAAATAGTTATTTCGAATATTGTGGTTCAGAGTAGGATAATAACAGAAGTCAAGAAGTGTACAATCCGTAACTCTCTCCCTAAGCATATACCATGCACTGATGACTAGAAATGATGGAAAATCGCAAAAAAATATTTTGAGCCAACATGTCGTCTATATTACTCTAACTAGTTTATTCTTTCATGATTGGATGAATACGGTTGTGACTCGGCTAAGTTGTTTGCAGACCAATCACGAACGTTCTACCTTAGAGTATCAGAAATCCATTGAAATGGGGTAGTAGCTTCATACACGCGTGACAGCCAATAAGGGAAGAGAACTGTCGGAACATGTGTACAGTACGTTGAATCCTAGCAAACAGTTATCGTATCCCCCGATAAACCATCATCTCTGCTGACGAAATATACGACTTTTGATACTTTCAACACCTGGAAGGATTACGCAGCGAAATTAGCGCTCGTAACAAGTTAGATGCGAAATGTCTATAAGTGTCTGCGAAGAAGTGAACGTTTTAAATGGCCGTCCCTTTTTTTTTGCTTCCACCGTGTCTTCTGTTCACTTGTCCACGCTCATCAGATATACCGATTAACGGTTTTTAATTACCCGCCGTGTTCAAGCGTGTAGCTATATTCACGTTCACCGACAACTACAGCGAGCAGAATAAATAGTGTTTGTCATCAGTTTAACGAGCTCATCCACGCATTTTATGGTAGAGCAGTGTTTTTTTTCCTCTAGCCCTGTGATTATTTTCTCGAACATATATTGTTCCTTGTCATCAAACTTTGATTGCGTGGAGTGGAGCGAAGAGATTTGAGCGACTCGTAAGTGCTGTTGCCTCATTTGAAAGCAGTAATAATTCTATATAGGGAAATACACGTTAATGAAATTTTTTTTTTTGCGTTCCTCTTAAAGAGAGAAATACGTGCTTATTTGCTAACGAAGCCTTTTGTAACATTAATATATAACCTGATTCCTGGAAATATCAGAAAACCTAATAATTAAAACAAAATCATTAAAAAAAAAATTGCTCTATTTGCCTCCGTACAGAGCTTGGGAGTATCATTTCTCACGCTCAAGTTTTGGTTTCAAGTATATATATCCAGAATTGGCTTCAAATACCGAATTTCATTAACATATATTTCCCAACTCCAAATCATCACTGCTTTCAAACCAGGCAACAGCTTTGACATCGAGGTCTTGAAAGCCAATGATGGTGAAGAGAGATGAGTATGGAGTAGCGCCAGAATGTAAGGATAGGAAATCCCCGTGAAAACCCGTTGACTTAGCGGCATCGTCCGGCACGATTATCACGTGCGAAAATCCGGGAGCAACCCTGCCGGGAACTGAAGCCGGTTCGCCTACGTGGGAGGTGAGTTGTCTAACCACTACATCACCGTGGCCCCTCTACGATTACGTAAATGTATAAGTATTTTACGCGAAATAAATAGAAATAAACGTTTGCCCGTATATCATACGGGCACCATGTTGAGAGTGTCAACGTATTATCAATATCATTAAAGGGACCCACGTAATACTCTCGTATTTATTAATGTTGGAGAGTTTGAGGTGTTGCCAACTGTCGCAGGGTGGCTTGTGCTATTTTTCTGGCGTTTAAAAGAATAGGTTTAAGCTGTGTGAATATTCTAACTTCCGCAGGAACCATAGGTTTCTCGCTGTAGCGACGAACAAAGCTTCGCGTACCGTCGTAGTTGTTCCCTAAAAATACCGAGAGGCTGTGTTGCGTCTTTTGTATGTACGGGGCTGCTGCCAGTAGGGGCGACGGGGAACTTGATTGCGCGTGGCAGTGTAGCCCTTATCGCATGGGATGAGGGGAGTCACAGGCGACGTGACCCAACCAACCACCCACCCCCAACCTCAAACCGCTACATCGACATAAAACTGTTATGTAATTGTTTTAAATCTAAAATAAAATATCATGAGAATTGTTTTAAATACCTTTTTATTTAATTAATTTAGTATTATTTTTTAAAACTATGATTAAACAGGGCCCTCCTCCCGTGTAATGAATCGATAGTTTAACTCTGCATCGACACAAAGGGATGATAATACCACCA
>NQII01000837.1:127116-137977 GCA_002778355.1 Clitarchus hookeri | reverse complement strand
GGTGGCGTAGTGGCCAGGGCGCTCGCCTCCCACCACGGCGATCCGGGTTCGATCTCCGGCGGGTTCACTCCCGGATTTTCGCACGTGGGAATCGTACCGGACGATGCCAATGGTCGGCGGGTTTTCTCGGGGATCTCCCGTTTACGCCGTCCTTTCATTCCGGCGCTGCTCATTACTCACCACAATCACCCTCGTCGACTCTCAAGACTTCGCTGTTGAGAGCCGCCCAAGTCTCTTCACTTGCTCGCTCACCCACTCACTCACCAACTTCGCGTGATCGATGAACTACCGAGTGAGTTCGCTTACATCAAAGGAACCCCCGCGGCGTTTCGTTTCTGCACGGTTACCTGTTCTGCCTGCGGCGAAGTGCGCGGATGCGCGCGCACGCACGGCCCGTTCATGAGAACCGCGCGCGTATCAGCCGGCGTCCTGTCGGTTGACACTTCCGGTTCCGGGTCGGGGAGGGGGGGGACTGACTAAGTCGGGCGACAGCCACACGCGTTTCTTGACCCCGCGAACGAGCATGAGGGTGAAACGAACTTCGTTTGGTCACCGCCGCTGCTAACCCGTTAACGGCACTCCCTGCCGGCTGGCATCTGTGATATTTAGATTGGAAAATCCCATGTTAAGGAAATTCCACCTCAGTACTTTAATTTTAAAGATAGGCATTTCAAGCAGAGTGTACTCTTCACGAATTTTTTAGGAGAAGATCCCTACGAGCGTATATTTTTAATAAACATAGGCAGTATGTACTCTTTGTGAAACATAAATTTTAAAAACTCCTTGCAAACAGGCTATATATATACATGTCAAAGAAACATCTCCGCTGTAAGGAACCTCTAAAAAAAAAAAACTCGTGAAGAATGTGCATTTTGTTTGAGATGCTTATCTTTAAAATTAACGCACTGAGCCGAAATGTCCTTAACATCGGATTTCCTATTTAAATTTCGCAGCTGGCAGTCGGTAGACGTGCCTTTAAAGTGAATCGGTATCAGCCATATTAAAATGTTGATTTTTGTAGCTTTTTTCTTATATTTTTAATTATTTTTTTATATCTCATTTGGATCTCACTATACCTAAAGCATACCCTACATGGTTAGTAATACTGAGAGTATCGGTAAATCTTTACAGTAATACTTACCGTGTGTGGACCGGAATGATGAAAAGATGGCACTTAAGAAGATTCGAATGTTTTTATATCCGACCATCGGCATTTGTATTACTGTCAGTATAACTGATGTGTAGGGGCAGTGATATTTCGCGAAAAGATTTCGAGACAAGATACAGTCCAAAGCACTGTAGGGTCGTCCAGCTTCTTTGATTGGCTAAAAAAATGTTCTGGACCGTGTTAACCGTTTGCGCACGAACCACGAAGGTTCAGTGTCGGAGTTACTTAGTTCCCGAGTGGCTTGGACAAAGACGGACATGGCACCAGCAGCCAAAGGAGGTATAACAACAGCTGAGGTGTATGTGTATATAGTATTGAAGTCTACTGTGTGCTCCGATTTTTACGCGAAAAGTCACTGGCCCTACTGATGTGTGGTATTTCGAAATCAGTATTTCCGTCAATATCGTGCTAGCCATAGCCAAGGCGTGTGTGTCACCTGCCCCGACGTACATTGTGAATCGGGTCTAGGCGAATCACCACATGACTCTTTATTGAGCTTTAAGAAACAATCCTAGAATCGTGGGACGTGGGATTGTTTGCATTCTTTGTGTATGGACAAGGCAAAAACCAAATGCATCACTGAATAAATTGTGGGTTGTGCATACAGACTTCTTCATCTATCTTGTACGGGTAACGCGTCTTTTGACACTGATAACGCTAAAGTTATAGACAGACATGCATTTTATTTGTCGACGTCTACGACAATACTGAAAATAAATACTAACAGTATTACTGATCAAGTAAGGTCTGCTTAAGGCGCCCGTCTACCTGGAACTTTTTTCCACGTTTAGGCCGAGAAGCGCGGGAGCGATAAGGGCGACACTGCCACGCGCATCAAGTACGCCATCGCCGCTAAGCGCAAGGCTCTGAACTGGCGTGCAGTGTTCTCGTCGTACTGCGTGTACCTATGGGACTTTCAGCGGTGACCATATTATTTTATTAGTGGGAAGTCTTTAGGAAGGTTCAGTGCAGGCCCCTATAGTAGTTTTGTATGTATCTGATGCGTGCATTTTGAGCTACAGCGCCTTGGAAAGGCCGTTTTTAGCGGTTTTGGAGTACTCTGAATTGATGTTTCTAACGTACGTGATATTTTGAAAGTACTTAACAGCTCTCGTCTGAAGTGTGTGTGTTCTTTTCGTAGATCAGCACGTTGGACGCACGCTTAATAGTTTCGTTGAAAAACGTGTATTTGGAACACTCTGCAACGCAGTTCAAGCGCCAGGTAGACGGGCGCCTTAAGAGAGTCCGTCAACGGCACACTATGTTAAAGGTTGTGGCCAACTTCAAGTGCACCTGTAACACTTAGCTGTAATTGTGCCTAGTGTTTACATGTCCATCATGTACATCCACGTATTTTTTAAATGAATTATTTTATTCGGCCGAACGAATTATTTAGAAGGAAAAATATTTCAATGCATGCCTTTTTCTTACCAAACTACAAAATAATATTTTGAGAAGGCAAGTTTACAAATTTTTAAAACTCGGGTAATATTAATCGATTGCAGCCCGTTTTGTATGTGGGTATCGTGATGGAAGCGTCAATAAACACGTATAGCAGAAAATTAAAAAAACATAATATATAGGCTACTAATTGATGAGTATCTGCGCATGTACAAATTATAGTAAATATGTCAACAGTTTCCGAACTGTGGTCTGGATGGCGGCTACAATGGCAAGAGAAAAATTTATTAAATGTTTTATTTCCACTTACGTACGGGCGTGTACCTCCTACGGACGGAGAAGGCGCGTAAATCTGCCAAACCTGTTCCCCAAAATAATGTAGGTTACGGACTTCACGATTTCCTGCGCGGGAATAAAATTTATTATCATTTAGTGCCGTAAAAGATGGTCGTGTACCGCCTACGCATACAAGAGAATTCGATTTTCCCAGCACGTGCTATAGGTCGTGACAAACTTCTTGGCATTTATGAAACGCGTGTTTGATTAAAATACTCGACTGTAACAGAACCATTAGAGACAGAAACAATTCGCAAAATTATTTTAGGACAAGCTGTACTCGTGTATATTAATTTTATTGATCACAGTTTATTACACACGACCAGGTTAACTCTGAGCCAATAACAGACATGCAAGAAAACAAGCACCAAATCCCGTTCCACGTGGTTTGAGGTAAAACTGGCTACATAATAAACATAAAGCTGAGGCTCGAAAATACGTAAGTAGTAGGGTTATGGGGAGTCTCGGCCAATGTATTTTATATGGGAGCTGTGCGGCTGGACGGCTGACGGTCTTCGGATCGACTCGGACGAGCTCGGAAATACTCGGCTCGAATCAGGGGGTGCTCGGAAGCTGCCGACTTAGGATTGTCGAACGTATCCGAAGGTGCTCGGCAGTTACGCTCACTAATTCTTTAAGCATAAATGTTTTTCTGGTTGCCATATTGGTTTTATAGGTATAGGATGTGTCAAATCGTAAATTCTGTATTTATTATCCGATTAAAAAAAATTAATTTACTAATTTTTTTTATATTGTGCCGAAATTATACATTGGTTTTGCGGAAACATGCAAAAGTATCTCATTCAATTAGTACATTTTCAGCCCCCTCTCTCGAAAACTGATTATTACAAGATGCCAGAATCTGCTCATTATTCACTGCCTCGACTGTTTTGTAGGTATAGGTATGCTATTCAGATTTTTTTAACATATTTATATGTGACTAAACCAAACCCTCATACAAGTAGCAACCACCTGCCCAAGTTATGTTATGATCATGGCATATATCAGCATTTAAAAATACTTTTATAAACACACTTTGCATTAATTGAAACACCAATAGTGCTAGTCTCTTCAGACTTGAACTGTACGAGAGTGATAAACAGTATTATCTCCCATGGTCTTCTTCAACATAAATCTGTCAATCATCCAATCATTTCATCGATAATTTGATCAATCCATCAATATTTCACCATCTTTCACAATCATCCTCCACCTTCTCAGCAATCTAACCAACAATATTTAGCAATCTTTCCATCAATCTTTTGCAATTTTTCCATAAATATTTCTTAATCTTTCAATTAACCTTTCAGTCTTCCCATCATTCCTTCGTCGCTGTCTGATTGCCGACTGTGTTGATTCTGCGATCGAGTTTTTTACCTTCGGTCAAAATGATCGTCGACATGATAGAATCACCTGTACGTGGAGTCCTTTTCGCATGAGGAAGAATTACGGCAATGGCCACACACAGTTTATGCAAGGTGATACATTGAAGAACCACTTCAAGAACTGAAACGATCCGTCTACTGGAAGCCAGTTAGTGATGTCATCAATACCCCCTACTGCATCGGTGGGTACTTAATCGTTAGGAGATTGCGATGAGACAGTTAGTGCTAAAGACGGAATGAATGCAGTAAAGTCGGTTTGTGTGGAATGTACATTTGCGAGACTTTAGCATGAAATCGATGAACTTCAAAGTAAACTNAATACCCCCTACTGCATCGGTGGGTACTTAATCGTTAGGAGATTGCGATGAGACAGTTAGTGCTAAAGACGGAATGAGTGCAGTAAAGTCGGTTTGTGTGGAATGTACATTTGCGAGACTTTAGCATGAAATCGATGAACTTCAAAGTAAACGGTCGTTGGCTTCAAATACTAATGATGACCACGCGACTCCTACCAACAAAAGTAAACTTGATATTGAAGATTAAACAGGAGGTTAAGACGATCATGAAGATAGCATTGATGATAATGACTATGATGACAGTGTTGATGATGACAACGATGATTCTCTTGACGTTCCCACACATTTGATCAACGAGTTTCCTTAGACAAGCGACATGAAGAAGGCAGAAGGCGTCAAGAACGCTCTTTAGATATTTCCCAAAGATCCCAATGAACTTCTTGATAGACTCAGATATTTGTTTGACCTTCAAAAACACTGGGATCTCACTCATTATTGAGATATATTCAATCATTATAGAACTAAAGGGGAGGGTTTATATCGCATGATGTGATGAACTGCCCTCTTATGAAATTGTAATTACAAAATAATAATAAATAAGTAATATAATATTATTGTTTTTTAAATTTATTTTTGTGTGCTGTATCCTGTACCCGGGGATTCCGAAAGATTGATGGAAAGATTGAAAGTTTATGGAGCATGTGGAGCGATTGTAGAGCAAATTGCGGAGCGGATTGATAGGAACATTGCGAGATTGGTCGAAAGATTGCGAAAGATTGATAGGAATATTGTATTATTGATAGAAATATTTAGTAATATTTATGGGTATATTACGAAGGATTGATGGAAAGATTGCTAAAGATTGATGGTAAGATCGCTGAGGATGAGGATTGTGAAAGATTGTGAAATATTAATGGAAAGATAAGGATTTTAATGGATTGATCAAATAGCGATGGAATTATTGGACGATTGACGGATTAATATTCAAGAAGACCATGGGAGATAAGACTGTTTATCACCCTCGTATAATCCAAGTCTCAAGGTACTATTTGACATACCTTATGTCTAGGGCCACTTTTCGTGTAAACATCGGAGCACACAGTAGACTTCAATACTATACACACGCCTCAGCTGTTGTTATACCTCCATTGGCTGCTGGTGTCAAGTCCGTCTTTGACCAAGCCACTCGGGACTAAGTAACTCCGACACTGAACCTTCATGATTCGTGCGCAAACTGTTAACACGGGTCAGGACATTTTTTAGCCAATCAAAGAAGCTTTGGACTGTATCTTGCCTCGAAAATTTTTTCGCGAAATGTCACTTCCCTTACTTATGCCTATAAAACCAATATGGCTACCAGAAACAAACGTGAATGCTTGAAGAAATAGTGGGGCATAACTGCCGAGCACCTTCGGGTACGTTCGACAATCGTAAGTTGGCAGCTTCCGAGCATCTCCTGAGTCGAGCCGAATATTGCCGAGCTCGTCCGAGTCGAGCCGAAGACCGTCAGTCGGCCGGCCAGCCGCACAGCTGCCATTTTAAATACATTGTCTGAGACTTCCCATAACCCCATTACTTACATAGGTGGGGCCACGCAATATTCACGGAAATAATTCCACGGAACCTAGATTTCAATATCCTACTTGCAAACCTGCAGTTTTCCTTCTGTTATTGGCCGCGTGTGTTCGTCCAAGACAGTGTGGTATTTGACTGAGCCAATGATAATTAAGTTCACTCCGTTAACGAACGGCTGTGATTCGCGGGCAAGCACCTAATACACGCAGTAGTTAAAACAATCCAATCACGATAGTGGATACAAGTTCAAGTGTATAGAAATAGAACTTAACAAGAATTATTTTCACGAAGATAAGGTGGCGCTATACATAGTAAAGTGTCGTTTAAAACGCGAAATTCTTCTGTCGCTTATTACTAGAGGAGATGTGTTAATTTTGCTATTTAAGTTGGCAGCAGGTTAGACATATCAGTGCTTTGCTTACTCGGACCACAATTGTCTATTAATTTGCTGCTTCTGAAGGCTTGGTGGTGTAGTGGTAAGATTACTAGCCTCCCACCTACGCGAACTGGTTCCGATTCTCGGTGGGGTCGCTCCCGTATTTTCACACGTGGGAATCGTGCCAGACGATGCCGCTGGTCGACGGATTTTCTCGGGGCCTCCCGTTTCCCCAGTCCCTTCATTCCGGCGCTGCTCCATACTCATCTCGCTTCTCCCTAATCGGCTCTCAATACCTAGACGTCAAGAGCCGCCCAAACCTCTTCACTTACTTGGTAGATTTATCAGTTAGTGAGCTGTTATCTACCGACGGATCAATGGAATGCACTGAGGTTTACCGCCAAGCCAGTGCAACTCATTAGGAATCAGTGTAAATCGCTATTTAATCAGTAAATACCAGCAACTGAAATGATCAGTAAAATTTCACTGGCTCAAATAGAGCAGTTTCGACAAATCTGCCGTCGAATTCGTTGAGTCGAAGCAGTTTTAACTGTTTCAATTCTTAAGTGGAAGATCTTACGAAGGATACACATAAACTTATTTTGCAGGTGTTCCGTAGTGCAAATATATTTTCCTCCGCGAGGCTTCTATCTAGCCTTCGTCAGGTTCTGCACTTACGGTGCTCATTTTTTAACACAGAGTCTGCGAAGATACAGCCGTCCCCGCCTTCCTTACTTTTACGGCCAATAAATACGTTGCCGGGGTGGCTTATCTAATGGGTCGGACAGCTCAGGTCAGGCCCGCTTCTAGCATTACGGTCACCTCTTATTTACTGCCCGCTGCTTTACTGCGTTCTTGTGCGATGGTCAACGCGATTAAATGTAACGATGCAGGTCGATCCCGAACTAGCATAATTACCAATGACGTTTCGTTCCGCTTAAGGAGTGGCACGGCGGTTGCTCGCATGGTTGATGCGACTTCCGCCAATGAAGTTGCAGTGGGTAGGACTTCCATGTTTTTTTTTTTTTTTTCGGATAGAGCGCAAACCTTCAAATATCAAATATCGTGCCGATTATACATAACTAAAACATATAAATAACTTCACTACAGGGTTGAAGGTATACAGGTATACTACTGGATAAAATGTATTTCCTTTAACGTTGCAGTAATCCCCCCGTGCTGTTTACAGTCTTCAGTCTGTAATTTTAAGGATGCCACAGCTTACTCACATCTAATTGGCGGTGCAATATATATATATATATATATATATATGTTGTGTCCGTTTGTTCGGACGCGTATAACTCCCAAAAAAATCAACCAATTTTCATTCTGGTTTTTTTTTTATAAACCTTCCTTTCGTTCCCACGAGTGTTTGTACACCTTTATTTTTTATCTATATTACCTGCAGAGCTACTAAAATCTGCAAAAAGCTCATTTTTGCCATGCTTTCGCGTCAGGAAGCGCCTTTGTTGACATCTGTCTGTTTGAACATTTCAATTTGTTGTACTCAATGTTTTTTTTACATATACATATGCATATACTTTTATATATATATATATATATATATATNTACATATGCATATACTTATATATATATATATATATATATATATACACTTCTTTCAATTAATTTCACAGAAATGAATAGAACCAAAATATTTTATGCCACAGCAACGCGTGGCCGGGCAAGCTAGCGTTATCATAAAAATGTGTTTCTTCTGCACCATGTAACAAGAAATCGTTGTCATAAGCTATAGTTAGGGCCAGTGACTTCGCGTAAAAATCGGAGCACACAGTAGACTTCAATACTATACACACACCTCAGCTGTTGTTATACCTCCATTGGCTGCTGGTGCCGTGTCCGTCTTCGACCAAGCCATTCAGGACTAAGTAACTCCGACATTGAACCTTCGTGATTCGTGCGCAAACGGTTGACACGAACCAGAACATTTTTTAGCCAATCAAAGAAGCTGGACGACCCTACAGTGCTTTAGACTGTATCTTGTCTCGAAATCTTTTCGCGAAATATCACCGCCCCTAGCTATAGTCGTGCCGGCCTAAGAACGGTCTTGGCTCCGCCTACCCTAGTGACAGAGAGAGACAGAACGACTTGTAAAGCACCAACCACAGGTGGCTTGCAGGCGGGCAGACGAATCTGAAGGTACTCCCGCCCGCCTGCCACGCCACCGTCGACCAGTTGTAACCTTCCTCGGGGAGAAGCAGCCCGACGATGGCAGAGCTTCCAAGTCCTGTTTTGCAGCGGTGCTGCTATAGTAAGCAAGTTGTGTACTCGTTCCAAAATAATTAAATGCGGCTTGATTGAACCCCCAGGTGTTCAAGCCAACAAGTGTGGAGTAAAACAGGGCACTGCGCTACATCGTGATATACTGTACAATAAATTGGCGAAATTACCACACACGTTTGTTCAAGCCAGTGAAGAGATTTGGGCGGCTCTTAACAGCGAGGTCTTGAGAGCCGATGCGGGTGATTGAGGTGAGTATTGAGTCGTGCAGGAGAGGAAGGGCGGGAGAAACGGGAGATCCCCGAGAAAACCCGCCGTTCAGTGGCATCGCCAGGCACGACTCCCACATGCGGAAATCCGGGAGTGACCCGGTTGGGGATTGAACCAGGTTCGCCTTGGTGGGTGGCGAACAGGCTTACTACTCAGCCACCGCAGCCCCTGCTCAAGCGAACCGAAGAAGCACGACGGGCAATTCTTTCCTTACATTCTTGGTATCTTTTTTGCTTTTATATATATATATATATATATATATATATATAAATATAAGGAAAGATTTAAATACCCAGCGAAGTTCCAGACTTCGTATAGGCCCAATAGCAGTTTCGCCCATCTGCAGCCATGCTGTGGATGGGTTTAAAAACTTCCATTACAGTTTTGAAAGTATGCAGAAAAAAAAATTTATAGCATAATATATATATATAAAAATGGTCAGTTTAACAGTAAATAAATACGCATTGATGAAATGGAATGGCGGGAAGAGGAGTGGAGAGAATTTGGCGGCTCTTAATATCGTCGCCTTGAGAGCCGATGAGGGTGAAACGAGGTGAGAATGGAGCAGCGTCAGAATGCAATGGCGGGGGTAACGTAAGATCCCGGTGAAAACCCGCCGACCAGCGACATCGTCCGGCGATATTTCCCACGTGCGAAAATCCGGGAGTGACCTCGCCGGGAATCGAGTCCGGTTGGCCTGGTTGGGAGGCGGGTAGTCTGACCACTACACCGCCGTGACCACGGTCTATCTTGAGAAAGGCATAATATTTTTAACTTGGCCATGACCAGAGCCTGTAAATGACTGTATCTTTGAAGTAACTACGAATAAGTAGCGGCGATGTATTGTATCTGCGTGCGTGTGCTACGCAGGTGTATATATGTATAGTCTGTTCACGGTTTCTTTACGCTTTTGAATCAAACTTTTGAAAAATTGCCCTATATATGACGTTTTTAGTTATTTTCTAAATACGTCACGCATCACAAGCGTTTTATACATATGATAACGTAAAAGTATCCTATTTTCCGTTTATTTAAAGTTTTCCGAATAATATATATACATATATTATAATTTTTCATTTGTAATAAATATGTATAAAAACAGTGAGAAAACACGTGCGTTGGTAGTGCCCAAGAAGAAATAGTTCTCGTACAAAAAATATTATTATAACAGAGCGCGCACGCATTTTGTGCGCTGTCCTTTGGGGTGTAATTTTCTAGACTTATCTAAGCTTGGTTGGCACGAGGCGGAGGGATATACTGGAAGTAGAAGTTAAGCAGGGCTTCAGAAAAAGTGCGAAGTAACCGTGAATGGAATATAGCTAGTTGGTTCTAAGCAACNAAACACCAAAGACAGCTGCCGGTTTTTCGCCGCGCAAAGAAAAAAAATAATAATCCTCCTCCTCTTTATTCTCCGTGCGGCAGTTCTTAGCTCCCGTGCTTGCACGCGCCGACCCGAGAAGGTCTTCGTACGACCCGTCTAGCGCCTTCGTTGCTCATTAACCACCCGATGTACGACTTTCAAAATGTTTGTCCAAGGGGAATAATTATGGGCGCATTCAACACCCGTTCTCTCTTTGTTTTTTTTTTTTTTTTTTTTTTTTTCGGCGAGGACGTCTGCTTGTTCAACGACGCGTGCGCGCGTATAAAACACGGGATAAATATGTCCCGCGTCGGCGGAGAGAGTCACAACTCGCGCCGCGAGTTTCGCGTTTAAATAACCGCGTTCCAGGGGCGTTAGGAGTCGCCATAAAGAACGCCGAGAATTTTGCACACCGTCTAGCGCCGCGCAAATTACAGACACTGCGAGGGGAC
>NQII01000837.1:113223-127027 GCA_002778355.1 Clitarchus hookeri | reverse complement strand
TCCTACCGAGAGATTAACGACCCACGGGCCTCCGTGATTTCTCAGCCCGGGTTCGTCTCGATGCGTTTACTCCATTGGACGGAAACTTTATGGGTCGTAATTAGTCGCCGAGTTCCCATAAATCTTCGGGTAAACCAACTGGAGCTGCTCTTGCCGCGCATGGAAATGGGTCCCTCCCAAATTGGCGCCATTACCGAATTCGCTTCCCTCGCAGATTCCAGGTTGTTTTTTTTTCGGCAAGTTTATCCGCGAAGAGGTAATTACGCGTCCGTTCTACAGTGTAAAACTCTCTATAGCAGTCGGCGGTTGTGAAGCTTGAGAACCCACCTGGCAAAAATTTTTTATAATCGTGCTCTGTTGCTTTCGTGATTGTATTCGGAATTTTGATTTCTTGGCACGCACGTGAAAGGCGACTAATTTTTGTAAAACGGCGATTCTATGTGACGAGTGAAGACGAGCTGGCATATCGTAAACTGGTTGTGAAGATTTCGGCTCGTACGCACAGACTCGCCTAGAAGTGAAGCACTGCTACCACTTCCTGTAAGTGGACGTTTCAAGCGTCACTATGCTCAGTCCATTTTGGTGTGATCCTAGTACGGCTTCGTGAAGTTCAGTTCGGATGGTTACGAATATTCACGAGTTTGCCCGAACTTAACTCAGCCAATAGGAAACGGCTGAAACTGTGACTTTGTTTCCGGAGAGTTCTGCCCCTTGAAATACTCACTTTATTCTCGTGCCGTTTAAAAAACAAAGTTTATTTTCTTGTATCAACAGAAAATGCACACACGGAAATCTCAGTGGAGTTTACGGGAATTCCCTTGTTCGAATAGCAAAGCGCCTGTAATTTTGGGGAGAGTTCTGGAAAACGTTTTACCGGCACCTGTCTTTGAAATGAGGAATAATTATTTTAAAAAGCGTGATTGTATTACCTGATTTGACTATACCGGATTTCTTTTTCAACAACCCTGACTGCCTCCGGAAAGTTATTCCTTACGAAAAAAAAAATATAAGACGAAATTATCACTTTCCTCCAAAAAAAAATCGTATTTCTAAATGCTTTTTCGTTCAAAATTTCAGAAAATACAGCGATCAAGCAATTACTCAGTGAATGGTGTTTTGTATAACGGAGATGTTATACCTCCGAAAACGCTGTGTGCAATGTCATTCCCCATCACGATGAAAACGGAGGTTGGCATCTTATTTTTTTATATATAGTTTTGTAATCTTAAGATACAAGCGATTGTTAAAATTTGTGTTACGAATTAGCATTTGTAAACTAACGAATAAGGTCATATTGTTGTTACACTCTCACGGGAGCAGCTATCAAGAAATCCACGTGTAAATCTCAAAACAGAGTGTATGTTGCCCGACAGGTAGACGACGCACAAACACATGAAGGATTCTTAACCATTAGCATATTGCCCAGAGTATATTCGTTCACGTTGGACATGTTGCAGAATAGGAGAATTCATGATTGGAGCTGTACATGTGCAGAAGATGGCACCAATGCGGGAATTGCCTTTCCTTGGACAAAGCTATTGGTTATTGCTGACACACCAACTATTTTATAATTGGTTGTTTATTTTGTAATTTGTATACGCTGAAATCCTTTCCATCGGCTCCAAAATGTCAGGAATAGTAAGAAATATTTTTAATTATTTTTCATGCCATTTTTTTTTTTTATTTAGCTACACCTGAAAGGAAAAATTAAGATATACGTTAATAAGCGGTTAAATTATAACTACGCGAGGCGCACAGCTGCCTTTAAAAATCACTTGTAAGGGAAAAGTGTATATATATTGTATAATAGATATTATATATTATATATATATGACTTAAATTTTCGTGAAGAATAACTTGCCGAAATGTTGACGGTATTGCTCAAAAGCATCCCGCTTAACAGTCGTCAGACGACAACATTCTCAAGACCAATCGAAAGTAGGTTCCTCGCGCGAAAGAAAAAAAAAACTGGCGACNGTTTTCGGAACAGCTTGGTAGTAAATAAACTGTTTAGTTTTTTTTTTTTTTTTTTTTTCGAAGGTCGTCTTTTTTTAAAAGTCGACCAAGACTGGTCGCGCCAAGTCAGTCAGCACTTTAGCAAACAAATTGTTCCGCTGATAGCCTCGAAGGCGTTTAAAAACGAACGTAACCTCTTTCGTCGCGTTTTTTTTACCGGCCATTGTAATGTAAATGGGCGCGATCCCAGGCGAACTGCGTGGCCGACGTCGCTACATATTTACACTGGCTGTCCGTATTTTAACAGCCTCGACGGTTCCTACAACCACGTTTCTTTTATCACTGTACCTTTGGACCACAAGCAGTTGTGGATCCAGCAAAATATCAACACGGGAAGACTACACTGGAGTATTATTTTATCTCCCAGTGGACTATTGTTTTGTTGGATAATTGGCATTCTTGCAAATTGCCTAAGGCGTATCCAAGTTTGTAAGCGATAGAGATCTCCATAAAAATAGAAGGACTGGTTTCAATTTCTTAAATGATATACACTGGTATAAAAATATATGTAGATATTATTTACAAAATTTCAACTCTCTGTACCATCTATTAACACTTATTATTCTTATCCTCTCGGTGAGCGCATGCCAACCCAAGTATTTATCGCTGTCTGTATGCTACCTACAGTCACACAATCTACAATTATTAGATAAACATATAGTTACACTAAAAATGTCCACTGTCATACATTAACATTAATTACCTGCCACTCGAGAATATAGGCCCCCCCTGTTGTACAGTACAGCCGATCAATCTGTGTCTCTGTTTTCCCGATGCACCGAAATAAAAGCCAGTCAAACACTTGTTCGTATAGGGCCACAAATACAGGCCTCTATAGTTTTCCCAACAAAATATTTTGTTGAGTAAACGAAACTCGAAAAGCAACGAAATTAATTTTGTTCATCCAACAGAATACATGTTTGAATTAACAAAACAGCGGTTTTTTGGATCAAACTAAATTAGAATGTCAAAAATTAATTTGGTTGAATCAAATGTATATATTTGTTTGACCACTCATTTGATTCCCTTCGTTCGGAAATACAGCTCGAAGAGTTTATGTGTATATTTTTTGTGGCAATTAGGATAGTATCAGTGTTTCTTGGTGCATTTACTGATGCTTGATAATGATATAAACAACCTAGCAAAACAAGTTCAACAGGACACTAAAAAGTAAAACTGTAAAATTTTAAATATTTATTTGTGCATGTTGTCTATTATTCAAATTTTATTTATTAAAAAATTTTCTTTTTTTCATTAGTAGTTACTTTTGCTGAGGTTGCTAGCTATGGCTTTGCTCTTTGGCGCAAACGATCTCGATTCAAATTTTGGTTACGCTTCCAATTTTGTTATGCTAACCCAAACTGTTTAATGTACGTAGAGACGAAGAAATCGTTAGTTGCTCTAACAAAACCTTTGTTTGGGGCAACCGAATAAGAACAGAAAATAATTTTGGTTTCAGCAGCAAAGTTTTTTGTTGCGCCTAACAAATTTTTTTTTTTTTCATGAAAACTTTTTTCTCGGTGTGGTCACATTTTTGCCTCTTACTGATCGCTGCGCCACTGTGCATCGTGCAGATGATCGCACACACCCGGCACTAATGGTCGTTCGAGACTGTCGGCCCATGGGCACGCCGTGGCTTATACAGCTGTGATTACCTGGCCCAGAAGGTTCTTCGAGCCTCAAGTCGCGACGAGGAGGTGATGACCAGAAAATTCGCTCTGTGGCTCCCTAGTCATTCATTATTCCAGAGACGGGGTGACGTCACCCCCGTTAGCGTAATCACGGTCCGTGTATTGGCTCCGCTTCCCCTCCTCTGAGTCCTGGTGACGTCATTTTGAAAAGGCGAAGCGACCGCACATAATAGTATATACCTTCATGGAAAAAATTTAGTTTTAAAATACATTTTAATAGCAATTTCAGTTAAATAGTCACAAGCGATAGTAATTGTGTATAAGCACTTGTTGATTTGTTAATTACACATATTTCAGAACAACTATTCAGTTTCTGAAGTTTTTTTCGTATTCATTGCAAGCAATGGAGATCCAATCAAAATTCAAATTCAGTTTCGCCACAACATTGTCATTAAACTTCAGAAACAACATCAAACTTTTTCCGTAACTATTCAGTTGACACATACACCTAAGAAGGTACAAATTAACAATGCAGGCCAGTTTCAGTGGACATATGAACAGTCCATATTGCGTGTGAATGTGTCATTATCTGGCACTACCTGTTACCTTCACATCGCATGCTTACAAGAAAGCATGCACTTTAATGCTGCCTGTAAAAACTAGTATTTGGTGAATAAGTCTTAAGACTTTCCATTACTACACTAAGTGTCTCCATTTATATTCGTTATTAGCAATGAATGAACTACGTTTTTTAAGACTCTTCTCATTTTATCCGGTCTAAACTCCAGCTCCAAAAAAGGAAGGGGTGTCTTCAAGTACCCCGACATCCTCCCCCCCCCCTCCATAAATTGATTTGCCTCTAATTACAAGGTTTCTGGTTTGACGCACGAATTGGTATAGTAATCAGTTGTAAGTAAAAGGTATTTCAATTTGCAAAAGTATCCTTATTAGTCTATCATACTTAAAAATCGATACTACAATAAGACGAATATTTAAGATATAATACCTGCACTTTATAATAAAAAAATTTTCCTTTGCAAAACAATTGAAAAAATGAGATTTACGATCCTTTCTAAGTAATTTTGACGTGCGTGTTTATGCTATATTCTTACATTGTTACCTCTGCTGGCACATTCCAAAAAAAAAAAATGTCTTGCATCGCGCACATAATCACGAGTTGTTGCGAAGATGAGCGCGCAAGATTTAGGTTGTAAATTTTCGCTAGATTTCTATCAGCGCCGATTGAGTGCGAATTCCGAACCTATGGGGTTTGCAGGAGTTTCGCAAGGCCAAATAAACGGCGGGTAAAAATAAATCAGATTTAAAAAAAAAAGCGGCTGGAACTGCAGACGAAAGGACCGGTCTCCGAAGTTGAAATGGTTGATGCACCGGTGCAAAAAAAAAACTATAGGAGCCCAGCTAGCTCTAGGCGAGGAAAATCAAATTTAATGCTGCATAAGTGAGTGTGATGGCCGCCTACAGAAATACTTAGAAGTCGTTATTCGCGGACATTTAATGAATAACGACTGATAAACCAATAATTAGCTCGTTATAACTGTCCCGTCTTCGCATCTTCCAAATTTCGTTGGTGTCACACTACGTCACGTTAATCACGCCACTGGTAAATTACCTCGTTATACATTATCTCGCAAGCTCGTTGATGATTTCAGGACTCAGGCGGGGAATCTCAGAGAAGTCCACGGTCAAAAATAAAGTTCAGGGTATTTTGAAGACGGCATATCCCTTTTACAGACGCAACGGAAACATAAATAAATAGTATACGAGCAGTTACTTTAAGACCCCGCCTAATCGTGTGTACGTCACAGCAGAGTGTTTGAAATATACATTTTTAAAACGAACTATTCGCCGTGTTCTCTTTTAATTTCCGAACGAACAGAAATCACATCTCTGTCAACTCCGAAATAAAACTTTTAACGTCTCTTGCATATTGCGAACAGTATTTCGAAACTCTTCAACGTGGAAATAAAAACAGACATATGCCTTAAGACATTATCCCTGAATATATGCGAAAATATTGGTTTCAGCACTGACTTCGCTACAAACTGCCCCTCACCCCTTCTCCTTTAAATGTAGGGCCGTGGTTTGAAGTCCCATAGTTACACCAGCACTACAAAAGTCCTGCATACTGCAATTACCACTCCTTTCTTCTACCTCTGAAACGTAGCAAACAGCTCTATTATTTTTTGTTTTACTTTTGTGATATGACATCAAAGTGTAGAAAAAAATTGCCTATACTATAAGACAGGACAAGATTGTGTGACTTTGAACTCTTCCGTGCTTATTGTGGGCAATCAACATGTTGCACAGGAAGGTTATATTTGATCGGTACTGTACTCTGCTAGGCTCAGCGCCCAGTGATCTTCCCTTGCTATAAATTGATTCCTAAACTATGCTACTTCGCAACGTTATGATTGGTTTATATCACTGAGCACCAAGCACAATGACTACAGCTTATTGGTTGTTATTACGAAACAAGTTCTTTGCCATATTAAGTACAGCACGAATCAAAACATTTTTTTTATCAACACTAGAAGTTATGATTCAATGTGAGAATAAGAGGGTTTAATTAATTTTTCTTTTGCCAACTACATTTTCATAATAATAAATAAATTATAAATGTTTCTTAGGAGTAAAACAGAAAGTCGTTAAAAATATCTTATAAATTTAAGGTGCGTTTCATCATTAGTTAATTTTAAGTTTAACTACAAAACCAACTTTGAAAAGGTCAGAAATTAAAAATTAAATTGCAGCACAGTCAAGTGTCTTGTGTCACAAAATATGATTTATGGTAAAGAAAAAATTTTCTGAAATAAAACTTTGTGTTTAAATTAATTATAATTACGTTTGGAAGTGTTTTAAAATTACATTTCTACAATTGTAAATTTTTTGTTAAATTACTTTAAGAATTATTGTACAAACCCATAATACATCCTAAAAGTACACAAAAAAATATAAACATGAACATATTTAATGTAAAATTATAAAACTTCAGTCGATCGTAATACAACGAACTGATTAAGTACAGAACTAAAAAAATGTCTGGTAACATTGCAAGTAGTAAGAAATTTTCCTTCTGGCCCACCTGGCATCCTGGCGACCATTTGGATGAAGTCACACAGCAACCTTCTGCTCTGTCATTCCTTGCCAACGTTAGCCATGTTGGATTTCCCCTCCCATCCTGTCATTTCTGGCCAACAGCGGCCATATTGGATGTTTCTTATTCATACTATTGCATTCCATGTAGGGGTTTTCTCAGAATCCTGCCAATCTCCTTTATTTTCTCATTCTCCCTGATTCCTTCCTACCAGGTGCCCCACTTAATTCTCTTGCATTCTGTGTTGAGGGTTTTCTCCGTGCTATCCCATCCAGGTCGCTGGGGTTTTCTCTGTGCTATCCCTACCATGCGTGGAGGGTTTCCTTCATGCTATCTCACCCAGGTCCCTGCCAGGACGCCAAGCTATCCCTCCCAGGTCCCTACCAGGACACCAGGGTTTACTCCATGCTATCCCTCCCAAGTCCCTGCCAGAATGCCAGAGTTTACTCCATGCTATCCCTCCCAAGTCCCTGCCAGAATGCCAGAGTTTACTCCATGCTATCCCTCCCAGGTCCCCGCCAAAACAAGACCCATTATTTTTCAAAGCAGCAACATGCACCGCATTATTAACATTAAGGATATCTTAGACAGCAACCGACCGAATGGGAATTGATATCATCAACTAACGTTGTTGTTGTCGGCGTTGCAGACAGTGATCTCCCTGCCATGAATAATAAAAATAACCCTTCCCCCCTTCCCATCAGCTCTAATTATTTCAACGATCACAATGCCCCCAATCCACAGCTCCTGGCTAGCCGTCATTAACTTTAAACATAGCTGTGTTCATCTCCAATGCCACACCTCAATCCATTAACTTTAGGTACAATTCCATGTTGACCACAGCCTCTCGCTTCTTTCTTAAAGCAGTCGAAATGCCTGCACCCTCAGTCTTGACATTAAGGTGCTCATCTAGTTTTGTAGTCAGACCAGTAAGAACTCTGTAGGCAACTTGCTCTCCTACGTCATCGAGCTTCTACACCACGGCTGCGAGCTTGAATCCTAAAGCGGATAGTTTGAGCACATCTTCAGCTAATTTGTGAATCTNAGCTTCTACACCACGGCTGCGAGCTTGAATCCTAAAGCGGATAGTTTGAGCACATCTTCAGCTAATTTGTGAATCTCAGCTTCCATCATAGAAGACATTGCATTCGTGTTGCCAAACAGCCTTCCTTCTACAGCCTCGAGCATGTCGCCAGAAGTGAAATCGGATAGTTGGGAGACATACTCTCGATCAGTGAACCAATCCACGAATCCACGTTAGTGGTCAGTATATTCTTATCGAAGAGAAGACCTTCCATGGTGGCAAGCCTCCCACCTGAAGCAGACAGTTTTGCGCACATCTTCAGTCAGAGCATGTAATTCAGAAGTCACAGCCGCATGGACCCTGTTGGCTGTTCGCTCGCCCACACTGTTGAGTTTTGTCTCTGAAGCAACCAGCCGAGTCATATCGTCCGTTACTGTGCGAAGATGAGTCTCGATGCCAGCCTGCAGTGCTGCCAGCACAGTTGTAAAGCCTCTGAAGTGATGCTGTAGACAACCTTATAAATGAGAAATATTAATATTTGATCATAAAAGAATTTACCATCCGATTCAGATAAAGCAAATTTTACAGAATTGACAATAAACGGAATTTCGTAATTTTTGGAGATATTCAATTTTGAAGGGGGAAAAAACGCTTCTCATATAACAAACACTATTATCTTAATTGTAACATAAATTATAAACAAACTCCCGAGCTGTAAATTCGAACCAAGGCGATTAAATCACCCTACATAATAACTGGTACTGGACCAAGCCGATTTTGTTGCCGCAACAAATTCTGTAATACTAGACATATGAGACTGGTCCAGAAATNACTGGTACTGGACCAAGCCGATTTTGTTGCCGCAACAAATTCTGTAATACTAGACATATGAGACTGGTCCAGAAATTCTTTTTCACTCCATACTAAATATTCATGTGACCTTACCATGATGTTCGTAACGTTAACGGTAACCAAACTTATTAGTAAACGTACTTGCAAATTGGTCGTGTGTACTAAATGCACGCTGTTATGAATTTACTATTAAGTAAATTCATGCCCGANAAACGTACTTGCAAATTGGTCGTGTGTACTAAATGCACGCTGTTATGAATTTACTATTAAGTAAATTCATGCCCGACATAGGTTACGGGCGTAGCTAAATAATGAGTCATGATTAGGTAGAGTAGAGCAGAGCAGTATAAGATGGAGTTTATNCATAGGTTACGGGCGTAGCTAAATAATGAGTCATGATTAGGTAGAGTAGAGCAGAGCAGTATAAGATGGAGTTTATTGAACATAAGGATTATACAATTACTATTTACGTGACTATTGATCGGGGGAGCTTAAATGGAACACTAAGATACTAATTAATTGTATTAAGTATTATTACCTCCTGCCATTACTATTACAATCTAATTGGAAAGTCCCCACCTTGTTCATGTTGCCGGAGGCTGTTTCTAGGAGGCGGTTAACGACGGCCGGACACACCCATCTTCTGTGGTCTTCTCGTTCCAGTGGCCCGACGACAAAAGACCTCGCTCCCAGTGTTACGTTGGCCTATATCGGGTGCGTTGTTTAATATTTTCGGCTCCGTTTACTGGCTGGTGGGGCGGATTTATGCAACTGTCTTTCGCAAGGTGTTATTGCAATCACGCTCGTGCCCTAGTTCAGTGTTTGAAGGTGTGATCAGGCAGGCCGTTCAGCTAAGGCCCGGTCACTTCCTAACAACGCCGATGATGTCGGAGGAACCAAATATAGGTTCGGCTCTATAAATTATTTCAAATATAATGTAATAATAAATAAACGAAATAAAAAGCAATATACGCAACTATTAAAAAAATAAACAAAATAAAAGAAACATAAAAAAAAATCAACAGATAAATAATACAATAATAATATCGTTCAAGGGAAAGAAATGCAGATGTTTCCATCAAGAGTGAGTTAGTTGAGTGAGAAAAATATTTATTAGTGTAAGCAAATACTCTTAGAATAAATTTTTCAGGTATCTTCAACAATATCTTTCTCTCCGTGCAACATTGAAATGCTTTTAAGCCTGTAGCACAGTAAAAACAGCGTGAATTGGTTTTTACGTCGACTCTTGTTGCTTAAATATGTGTTCTGGAGCGTTTCTACACCCCCTCTGATTTAGTTTGAATCCAAATAGTATGTAGAGACCCTTCACGGTTACTTCCACCATTTCTGAACCCTTGCTAAAGTTATACTTCAAGGATATCCCTCTGCCTCATGCAAGCAACGCTTAACCGAGTCGAGAAATTACATCAAAGGAACAACACACCGCATTCGAGTGAGCTCAGTGTAATGCTATTTTTAATTAGAGCTATTTTTTACCAGGCATTATAATCCATTCATGGTTACTTCACACTTTTCTGACGCCCTGCTAAAGTTCTATTTCCAGGATATTCCTCCGCCTCGTGCAAACTAAGCTTATCGAAGTCTACAAAATTGCACCAAAAGACTACGCACCGAATTCGTGCGCACTCATTTGTAATAATATTCAGCATTAGAACTATTTATTACTAGGAGCTAACAGCACAAATTTTTTATCACTGTTTTTATTTATGTTTATTATAAATAAAATATTATATTGTATAAATATAATGAAGGTAAAACTTCAATTTAAAGAAAAAAAAAAAAAGAAACTTCTATTTTAACAGAGGTATAAAACGCTTGAGACACGTGGCGTATTTAGGAATTAACTAAATACGTCATTCATTGGAGTGATTTCTCAAAGATTTGATTCAAAAAGTGTGAAGAAACCGCGAATAGACTATACCAACTAACCTATAATCTCACTGTTTTTATTCGTGTTTAATATAAATAATATATTTTAATAGATATCTAAAATGTAAGTAAAAGTTGAAAGTAATAAAAAATAAGGGGTGTTTATGTTAACACGAGTATAAAACGCTTGTGATACGCGACGTATTTAGGGGGAAACCTGAGCAGTGTGAATAGACAACACAGCTACGTCTTGACGCGCGTCGAAGCACCAGACGTGTTCTCCCCGTACCAGCAATCCCGGCGCCGCGAGAGCCGTGCCAGTACGCATATACAAATTGCTTCCCGCTTTCCCTCTCTACGGCTGCAATTACGAGCGCTGCCTGGCGAGCGAGCGGTAACTGGGCACGTGACCGCATTGCGCAGATCTGCGCCTGCGCGGGTATGCAGGCGTGGAAGACGCACGCAGATCTTGTCTGCGCGAATATGCAGGTGTAAAAGACGCACGTAGATCTCGCCTACGCAAATATGCAGGCGTAAAAGACGCACGTAGATCTACGACTGCGCGATAATGCAGGCGTAGAAGACGCACGTAGACCTACGCCTGCGCGAGTATGCAGGTGTAGAAGACGCACGTAGATCTTGCCTGCGTGAGTATGCAGGTGTAAAAGACGCACGTAGATATACGCCTGTGCGAATATGCAGGCATAGAAGACGCACGTAGATCAACACCTGCGCGAATATGCAGGCGTAAAAGACGCACGTAGATCCACACCTGCGCGAATATGCAGGCGTAAAAGACGCACGTATATCTACGCCTGCGCGAGTATTCAGGCATAGAAGACGCACGTAGATCTACGTCTAAGCGAGTATGCTGGCGTAGAAGACGCACGTGTGGACGGGATCATTAAAAGCAGCGCTGCCACTGTTCGCGAGTCTAAAATCCCCGCAGACGGCTTCGGAAATTCCTCGTGTAGTTGAAAAAAAAATTTCCTGTATAAAATTTGATTTTTTTGCGAGTTGAAGATACATAACCAAAAAAAAAAATTATTTGTAGATAAGCATATCAAGTAAAAAATACGCAGTACCTAAAAGGGGACATTTAATACCGTAATTGCTACTCATTGAGTATTACTGTAATATATATCACTTTCACAGTCATTGTGAAATTTTCTAATATTCTAAGTAGTTCGACGTATATCGATAAAGCACTGCCATACAATATTAATTCACTATTTGTACTTAACTGTTGTAATTTTTTTTTTTTTTACTATGTCAAGTTAAACTAAAATTAATATTAATCAAACAATGGTACTAAAACCAAGCATAATTGTTTAAAATATTTATGATTACAAAGTCAATGAATAATGTTTCCACGAAAAAAGTAAGTTTCACTACATCATTTTTTTTTAACAACTATTGCATATGAGCCTTCCAAAGTAACCGTTCCAAGTTTACCAAGATGAAAATGGAAAATACGGGCTATTTTGCGAACCGTGAAAACATGTCAAATATANTAACCGTTCCAAGTTTACCAAGATGAAAATGGAAAATACGGGCTATTTTGCGAACCGTGAAAACATGTCAAATATAATATAGAATTCCAGCAATAGATACATCACTCCTGTTAACAAATATATGCAATAATTCTGCCAATAAAACTGTTATCTAATGGCGGAAATTTCCCACCTAAAGTTTCCTGCTGTAAAAACTGGCTAAAAAGCCTTCAATCAGTTTTCGTACAAAATAAATCCCCACGCAGAGGGATTTATCCCTCAACCTGGCAACACTGTAGCAATCTGCACATTCAGTGTTATAAATCACACACACACACTGTTACAAGCTACGAATATATCGTTGAAACTTGAACTGCGTCGCATACATCACGTAAGTATCCAAGAGCAGTTCTTTTGTGAGCACGGACCCTTCTTAACAAACGAACGGTGCCTAGAAGAGAATCCACTTCAGATCTATCATCTGGAACTTTGCTAGCTTGTTGAAGTTACTTCCGTGTGAGTTCGATGCGCCCGGGTCTCGCTTAGAGAAACAATGGCAGCAAACCACTAGAACATTCTTCAGATAAACACGGAAATACAATACAACCGAGGTCAGCAACGCGCGCCGCGAAAGTATTGTCATGTCGGCTCGCTTTTTTTTNAAACACGGAAATACAATACAACCGAGGTCAGCAACGCGCGCCGCGAAAGTATTGTCATGTCGGCTCGCTTTTTTTTTTGGTAATAGGTACGTGACTCTTTGTTTAGCGCGCACCTGTAATTCAGTACATTCCATTGACTTGCCGCCGCCGCTATCATACAACTGATGTCCTTCACTTCCACTCGCTCGCGAGGGATGCACAGTCGTCACTGGGTCTAGCACAAAAATAACCTTCAGTTGGAATGACGATGAAAATAAGATGGTTGGAAAACAGAACGAAATCGATGCAGACCATAAGCGATTNTAACCTTCAGTTGGAATGACGATGAAAATAAGATGGTTGGAAAACAGAACGAAATCGATGCAGACCATAAGCGATTCATTCAGTGATGATTTAAATGTGTGTTTGTTGAACAAGTCAGTGAAGGATCCATCAATCCACCAGGGCAGTACCAACCGGGGTTATAAGAAGCAATCTACATATTTTGTGACTCAAAATATTCAGATGACTTCTAGGGGAGAAGTGTGGATTCAGTGTTTCTTATACTACATGTGGGTCTAAACTGTATATGCAGGCCCAGAGAGCGACATACATGTGTGTGAATAGTGTAAACCCAAGAAAATGCCACGTCATGACATTTTTTTTTAAGGACACGTTAATATTTGTTCCCAATATACACTGGAGAGCCAAAAAAAACTGGTAAAGGCGTGCGTATGCAAATAACAGAGGTATGGAATTAATCAGAGTAACGCGATGCGGTCGGCAGCTAGATCGGTTACTGCTGCTACAATGGCAGGTTATCAAGATTTAAGTGAGTTTAAACAGGGTGTTATAGTCGGCGCACGAGAGATGGGACATGGCATCTCCGAGGTACCGATAGCATTTGGATGTTCGCGTACGACCATTTCACGAGTGCGCCGTGAATATCGGGAATACGGTAAAACATCACATCTTCGATATAGCTGCGGCCGGAAAAATATCGCGAACGAACGGGACGAACGACGACTGACGAGAATCATTAAACCTGACAGACGTGCAACCCTTTCTCAAATTGGCGCAGATTTCAATGCCTCCTGCATACCTTCAGACGTTAGTCGAGACCATGCCATGTCGTCTTGCGG
>NQII01000837.1:86420-104744 GCA_002778355.1 Clitarchus hookeri | reverse complement strand
ACCCCTCCCTTCTTTAACAGTTTCTCCTTACCCCTTCTCCGTCTTCCAGTTCACACTCTCGCCCGTCATTGGTTCTCCTTCACACGCCACAACCACTCTGCCGTGACACCGACACTCCCGGAAGCTTCACAAACACACACAATGGCGCTGTATCATTTGTTTGTTTTTTTTTTCAATTAACGGTGACTTTCTCCCCCGCCAAAAATTGCCTTTTTGGTTTTTCTAGCTTGTTTGTGTTTCTGTAGGATCTTCACGATAAACTGAGCATTTTTGAAAGATCTGCTTGTATGCACGTTGTGTATTCTTCTCGCTACATGTAACATTAACCTTTGCAATGGGCCTGGCCACTGTATTCATGCGCGTTTCAATTGAAACCGTGGAATTATTTATTTGTTTGAAATATTCTTCTGATAGGAGTGAATGATTAGATGAAATATTTTGAAAATACACTACTGCTACAGTATATCGTCACAGAAAACCAAATCTCAAGACATTAAACAAACGTGAAAATCGAGCCGAGAGTAGTCAGAAATATATAAATAAAACGTATGATAAATCCCACAAGGAATTTTGTCACACAAATAACAAAATATAAAGTTAAATTACAGAACGAATCGTAGAACAAAGGATAGTCCAAATCAAGGCAGCACAGAGGCACGTCCACAAATGTTTCGCGCAAGACAGAATGAGACAACGGTGAAGCAATAGCTGCAGGGTTGGACGACACAGAACACAGTTGGTACCAACTGTGTTCGACGGGTTAGTAACTATGTATAATAAAAATGCGAACGTTTCGGTTTTTGTCTCTGTGCTGTCTTGATTTGGGTCGTCCTTGGTCTTTTCACTTTTTTTTTTTTTTTAATGATTCGTTCTGTAATTGTATTTTCTGTTTTACATTTTGCTATTTAGCCTATGTGACAAAATTCCTTATTTATCATAGGCCTACGTTTTATTTATATATTATGACTACCTCTACTCTCGGCATGTTTTTAATTTTTGTTTCATGTCTCAGACTTGATTTTCTATGACGGCACAATGCAGCAATTGTGTATGTTCCAAAATAATTTACCTACTGTGGAATTACTAGAAAATTTAAAACTATGCAAACTTGCTAATTCTTAAACTTTAGGCAACAAATAAAGTAAAATAAATAACTACAGTATTCACAAAAGTTTGCAAACAACTTTTAATTCAACGTAAAGGCGTGGAACTACTTTCCTTCCGCCGTTACCAACTGTGCTGGGTACATACCAGCCAACGTGTGCGTTATTAATATATGAAGATAGAGGGCAGTGTCATTTTTCAAAGGTTGGTTTCAAAAACGCTCAAATAACCGTGAACCGCTTATAAAAAAAAAAAAAGAATTCCTGTTATTACGCCTATACCGAACTACAGTCGGTTCACGACTGAAAGAAACTTTTGAAAATCAACCTTTTGAAAAAACACCCTAGTCGTTAGCTACATGCATATAACATCACAAACAGCGGTGAGCGCGGATACAGTTATGCCGTTAGGTTGTCAGCACAAAGAGAGGAAATAGTTCCAACGTTTTAACGTAATTGTTCATTTATCGCTTAGAAATAGGTGTCGAAAAGACTTGTATCTTATTATGCCAATTGTTAATGACGTGATGGTAGCGTATTTAGATTTCAACGTTTCTTGCATAGTCACATGATCACGCTCAAGGTGAAAGTAACGCGGCCATTTGTTTACTAACCTTCGTTCCTTGTGTTGTTGACACACGTGTCAGAGAATTTGTGCGATTATCTTGTTTAACATATAATAATTCATCTATTTGTCTTGTTTGACTAATATCCGCTCTTTATTATTTATTGTTTACCTTTGGCGGAAGGATACGAAATGGGCTTGAAAGTAGATCTTTAGCAGGGCTTCAAGAAAGTCTCTTCCAGTCGTGAACCGACTATAGTTGTTGGCATTACACTGCAGTATGGACAAACAAGACAAGGGACTACGTCAAAATTTTAATTCTCTGAGCATCTGGCAAAATCAATATTGCGCCATAAATACGAGTTTGCAGATCAGTCGTTCCGTCTGTGCTGATGTGTACATAAGGTCAACGGGTAGTTGGGAATAGGAGTGTAGTCTATTCGTGGTTACTTCCTACTTTTTTAATCAACTCTTTGAAAAATCACTCAATGTATAACATGTTTGGTTTTTTTTTCTTCTTCTAATTATGCCATGTGTCACAAGCGTTTTGTACTTGTGTTAATATAAAAGAACATCAAAGCAACTTATTCTTGGTTAAATTGAAATATTATCTATGAGGTGTAATATTTCATTTATAATTAATATGAATAAAAACGTTTGCTGTAGATTCACAAATTATTGATAAAATTAAAGGGTGTAGCAATAATACAATGTTTTAGGGATATGAGGGTACAAATTGCTATCTTGTACTCCAACCACAAAATTTTGAGAAATACAATGTGCCACTGTACTTCTTGTTCCTGCTCTTATACACACATAGAGATAGACAGACCGACAGATAAATATATATATACATACACATATACACATATATATACACATATATACATACACATATATACATACACATATATACATACACATATATACATACACATATATACATACACATATATACATACACATATATACATACACATATATACATACACATATATACATACACATATATACATACACATATATACATACACATATATACATACACATATATACATACACATATATACATACACATATATACATACACATATATACATACACATATATATATACACATATATACATACACATATATACATACACATATATACATACACATATATACATACACATATATACATACACATATATACATACACACATATATATACACATATATACATACACATATATATATACACATATATACATACACATATATATATACACATATATACATACACATATATACATACACATATATACATACACATATATACATACACATATATACATACACATATATACATACACATATATACAGGATGTTTCAAACCAAATTGAACAAACGCCGTAAGGTGATGCTATATGCAAAGTGGGACGAAAAACGTAATGCGACGTATAGCCGAAAGTGATCATTGAGGGAGGCACGCGTCCTTACTGCAAGAGATTTTGGAACGTTTTTATGACATAAATAAGAAATTACACTATATTAAAGAACGAAATTTTCGTATAGCGCTTATGTGAAAGACGCTGTTAAATCTGCGAATTTTTTTTTGGTAATAACATCCCTCTAACATTAGTTAAAACTGGGTGTGACCTCATTATACTGTTTGAAAACTTCCATTTATGCATTGTAATCTATATTTTTCGACAGCTAAATAAGTACCATGTTCATATTAACAAAAAAAGGCGTTACAACTCAACATTAGACATAAAAGGGAATTTCGAAGTTAACCTATGTCCTAGGAGCGTTTTACCAAGCCAAACATTTGCTAATCTGAACATGGTAGTTATTAATTTGTCGAAAATTATCCATTAAAATTCATGGTTATAAATTTGTGTTTATGCCTCAACACTTCACTTCCGCCCATATATTCCTGTACAATAAATGCTTGTTCTAGTGAGCTTTACCACCCCTCAATGTTTGTCCCATGATTTTAGAATCATCCTGTATAGGCCAACATAAATATATATTCTCCTTTTTTTTTTGCTAATTTCTCAAATGGTAGTAAACACGTTTACTTGACGAAGCACGAATGGTAGTTTTTTTTTCCCGCGCATCTACGTGCATGGTAGCTTTCCTTCATTTGTTCAGGAAGAAGTCGAACGTGCATGGGAATGTTCCTAACTGTGTACGGTACCGTTTCCATATTTACAGAATGATGTAAGGTAAATTTCTCATCCCACGAATAGGTTAAAAAATTTTCACCACAGTTTAGCAAGTTTACTTAATGTAATAATTTTTTACAGTGGTAGAACTATAGGGATAGCAATACGGGGTGGTTTGAATGGGCCACTGTTCTAGACATTCGCCTTTAATAATGGCATTAATACTTATGTACAACCCAGAAATACAGTAACAGAAGGAGATAGGAGCCATTGCCCCATCCCCCTTCCTGCTGGTAATCAGGGGGAGGCCAGGTTTCTGTTCCACCTCTGCATTTTTAAGTACTCTGTGATAACATGATGCAGCACGATGTATAATTACCTGTTAAACGGCAGCTGAGTACGTAGTAAGATTGATAGTGAACACAAGATAAAAGCTACCGCTCTTGTAAAACGATCTCGTTAATGAATCAAGGCGAACCGTCCGCATGTCCTGCTCTAAGGATGCTAGGTTTAACTTGTTAAAATTTCTGGCGGGCTTCCAGCGATATTTAACCTGGGTTGTNAGGGAGGTCGCAAAACTGAAACAAAAACAGCACTAATTAATTTGCGGGGATAATTTATGGCATCTTTGCCCACATCCTTCGTCTAACTGTACACGCAGCGCAATTACCCTGCAACAAGCTGACCTTGGCGTGCGTTTTTTCAGAACACACGTAGCGTCAACATCAGTTTTATGCGTGGTACTCGCGTGTAACAGCTTTTCACGGTAAAGTGAGCACTTTTAAAATCAACCATTGAAAAAATGATATATATTGCGGAAACATGCAAACGTCTCTGATTCAATTACTACATTTTCAGTCCCCTTTCTTGTAGACAGATTAATACACTATGTCAGAATAGGCAAATTATCACTTCGATCAATCTTCCGGTTTGTCCCTCACACTTGTGCATAGAAATTACATTCGATCGACAACTGTTTCCAATTTTGTACATGTCGACAGAATTTTTTTTGTATACAGTCAACTATCCATGTATTTATATTCTTAAGACTTTATTGTAATTTTATATTCAGATCGTTTCGTTAATAGTCCAGTTCTCAAAGCACCACTTTAAAGTTCTGAGGGATAGAAGGATACGACACACAAAAATTAAGAAGAAAAAACAATTATTTTATAATAGCAATTTATATTATTCTGTAATTACAATTTCTGAAGAAAGAAGTTCATCACATCATGTGATATATCCCCGTTCCTTCAGTTTACTAATGCTAGAAGTTATCTGAACAATGCGCGAGATATACCCAATTTTTTGAAGGTCGATAAAATATCTGAGTCTATCAACAAGTTCATTCGTGTCTTCGGGAAATAGGTAGCCAGTATTATCGGCGTCTTCCGCCTTCTTGGTGTCGCTAATTGCAGCAAATGTGTTGGAGGGGTGTGTCAGTGCATCGAGAAAATCGACATCATCATCATCTTCAATATTATCATTGCCTTCATGTTCATTTCCATCTATACTATCTTCATGATCGTCTTCACTTCCTGTTTCATCCTCAATGTTAAATTTTGCTTTTCTTTGTAGCAGGAGTTGTGTGCTAATCAGTATTTAGAGCCGACGACCGTTTATTTTGATGTTCGTCGACTTCACGCGAATGTCTTGCAAGTGTGCATTCTGCGCAAACCGACTCTACTGCATTCATTCCGTCGTTAGCATTAACTGTCTCATCATAATCACCTGTCGAATTGGTACCCACCGATGCAGCAAGGGGTATTGCCGGCAACACTTGCTGACTCTCAGTAAACGAATCCTTGCAGATCTCTGTATCTTCTTTCAATGCATCACCTTGCACAAACTGCACGGGGACGATGTCGTGATGCTTCGCGTGGAAAGGACTCGTCGCGCAGGCCGTTCTTTCATGCCGACGAGCATTTTGACCATAGGTGAAAACTCGATCACAACATCGGCACTGGCGACAACCAGTTAGCGATGATGCAGGTCGCGGCTCCATGATCGTTGACGCCAAAAACAGGCCTTCGTATTCGCAATTCGTTTTCGTGGTGTTATGAGAGATCCCATCCCAATCGATGTTCAACTCACGGTGTCAGAACGTCAACTGAGGTATCAGCCTGCGTCAGTGATCTATATGTACTTTCTCCATCACTCGGAAAAATAACCCGATTGTTTCTAAGTTCATTAGAAAAAATATATTTTTTGACGATTTCAGGCTTTGAACTCAGTCCCCTAAGTCGTGCATCACCTTTGTAAATTCCTCAAAACTTTGTATTATTTGCGCATGAATATTAAACAGTGTAAAATGGATGTACTAACATCGTTAAAAATAAAAGGCTTCAAAAACTAAGATCGTTAATCAAATTGCGGACCATTTATCTTACCATGATCCCCATTACATGCAAGTACCACCTAAGGGAAATTTTATTAAAAAAGTTCAGGAATAAATCCCATATAAATATAAGGCATATGAAACTTATAATGTAACTTGATAGACATATTTTGAAAAAGAGAATAAAGGTGTAATAGTTAGATAAAGGGTCCACAGTTTGATCACCGACACGAGTTTTGAATCACTTTTTAACGAACATTGTGCATGATTTTCTGTCTGTTTATGTGCTTATACATACCTGATTTAATTATTTATGCAATCTAAAAAGTTGAGATATGGTGTAGGGACCTGAGTTTGAGACCCAAAATTATACCAAATATTAATTTTCTATCGGCTTTAGAAAAAATGAGGTAATTTTTCCCAGTATTCGGCGAATATTATAGATATTTATATTAAAGGCGATACGAAAGTTTTTAGGCATCGGATATAGGAAGCAGAGTGAGATAATAGGATTGCAAATCGATTGATCACCCGAGTTTTTGAAGCCTTTTTAGCGATATTCGTATATTAATTTATTGCAGTTTAGTATGTATATTCATGCGCACCTGATATAAAGATTAAAGCAATCTCCAAAGATGAGGTATGATCCAGAGATTCAGACCCGAAACTATAAAAATAATTATTAATTCACTTTCTGACTTTAAAAAAAATCAGAGATTTTTTTAGGAACTCATAATAAAGGCTAAACTATGGTTTTAGCTGTTGGATATGGGAATAAGGGTAAGATAAGTAGTTCGCAATTCGATTAACAACCCGAGTTTTTGAAGCCTTTTATTTTTAACGATGTTCGTACATTAATTTTTAACTGTTTATTATTCATGCGCGACTGAAACAAAATTTTAAGCAATTCACAAAGGTGATGCATGGCTTAAGGCTTGGTTTATTCATATATACATACTTAAAAAAAATATCTTAGTAGCATACTTATATCTACAAAACAGTCGAGGCAGTGATTAATTTGCCGATTCTGACATCGTGTATTAATCAATCTTCAAGAGAGAGGACTGGAAATGTAGTAATTGAATGATATACTTTTGCATGTTTCCGCAATACCCTATGTATAATTTCAGCACAATAAAAAAAATTTATAATAAAAAATATTTTTTTAAATCTATAATAAATACAGATTTACGATTTGACAAAACCTATGCCTATAAAACCATTGTGGTTACCAGAAACAAACATATATGTATTTAATAAATAGTGGGCGTAACTGCCGAGCACCCCCTGAGTCGAGCCGAAGACCACCAGCCACAACCACACAGCTCCCATTTAAAATATATTGTGCCCGAATCGGCAATATCATACTACTCTTCACAATTAACGGCACTTTTTTTTCCCTCGTACCTGCGCGATATCATGTAGAATTCATTCCAGGGAAACGAAACTGGTCGTGAACCGAGCTTTAACGGAATGACATTTGGTGGGGGGTTTCCCTCGTAACTGCATATATACCGGGGAACGAAACACGGCAATAGTTCCTTCACGCTACGCATGCAGCTCGCTCCCCCCCGCTGCGAGGAGAACCGTTTCAGTAACCGCAGTTAAATACCTGCCTGCTTGCCAGAGTCAATTGCGCTGCGCTTCGTCGGCCACTTGCAGCTGCAACCTGTAAAACTGAGCAATTTATTTCTGCATCTTTAAACTTCCCCGCGTCGAGTGACCCCTCCCCACCCGCGTCACCCTCTCGAGAGTCTGCATTTCTCGCACGTGGCAATAAACGTTGCGGATATTGCTGGCAGCGGGATAGGTTTTTTCAGGATAGCCTACTCCCGTGGGGCCGCGTTGGTGTAGTGGTTAGACTACTCGCCTCCCACCCAGGCGAACCGGACTCGATTCCCACCCCCTGATTTTCGCACGTGGTAATCGTGCCGGGCGAAGCTGCTGGTCGGCGGGTTTCCTCGTGGATCTCCCGTTTTCTTCCGCCCTTGCATTCTGGCGCTGCTCCGTACTCACCTCGCTTCGCCCTCATCGGCTCTCAAGACCTCGATGTTAAGACCCGTCCAAATTTCTTCACACAACTTCACTGCCAATTCGTCTCTGAGTATTTATCAACTCTGTAACCTCGGCGTGTCAAATAAACTACGAGCCAATCGCAAAAGTAATTCGAATATACGAGTGTTTGAGGTCTAACTTGTACTCAAATAAATTCGCGACAGTTTTACTGTTCCAGTGAATGGAGCTAGCTTTAGAATTTCTGTGTACCTGGCGGTGTTTCGGCCGTGCAAGGCACAGAAGTTTGGACGCGATAGGAGGCGACACCTAGCCACGTACCTATCGCCCCGGCACATTTACACAAAAGGATCTGAAATGGCACGCAGTGTTCCCGTTTAAGGCGCCCGTCTACCTGGCGCTTGAACTGCGTTGCAGAGTGTTCCAAATACACGTTTTTCAACGAAACAATTAAGCGTGCTTCCAACGTGCTGATCTACGAAAAGAACACACACTTCAGACGAGAGCTGTTAAGTACTTTCAAAATATCACGTACGTTAGAAACGTCAATTCAGAGTACTCCAAAACCGATAAAAACGGCTTTCCAAGGCGCTGTAGCTCAAAATGCACGCATCAGATACATACAAAACTACTATAGGGGCCTGCACTGAACCTTCCTAAAGACTTCCCACTAATAAAATAATATGGTCACCGCTGAAATTCCCATAGGTACACGCAGCACGACAAGAACACTGCACGCCAGTTCAGAGCCTTGCGCTTAGCGGCGATGGCGTACTTGATGCGCGTGGCAGTGTCGCCCTTATCGCTCCCGCGCTTCTCGGCCTAAACGTGGGAAAAAGTTCCAGGTAGACGGGCGCCTTAACCGCTGGAGCTATGGGACCAAGCTGCGACCCTATCTAAGTTCAGTACGTGTCCCTATACTAATTCTGAGTGTTCCCGACGAGCACACTTTGCGATAAGGCATTGTGAAAAGGCGGTTTTCAGTTACATTCCAGAGCTCGGAAATAATGTTTGTAATGCGCGTGGTGTCTTGAAAATACGTCTTCGCGCCACGTGAGAGAGTGAAGAGGTTTGGGCGACTCTTAACAACGATTTCTTGAAAGCCGATGATGATGAAGTGAGGTGAGTATGGAGCAACGCAGGAATAAGGGTCCGGGGACGGGACGGGAGATCCCCGAGAAAACGGACCAGTGGCATCGTCCGGCACGATTTCCACATGCGAATATCCGTGAGCGACCGCGCTGGGAATCGAACCCGGTTCGCTTAGGTGGGAGGCGAGTAGTCTAACCACGAAACCACCGCGGCCCCTGTTCGTACCTCGTCCCGTGTGTATTTTCTTTTCGTAGATCAGTACGTACAACGCACTTAAAGTAGTTTCGCGAGGGGGGGGGACGTGTACTTTCAAACGCTCTGCAATGCAGTTCAAGCTCCAGGTCCTTGGGTCATCTTACCCGGTACGCGACGAGCAGGAAGAAGACGAGACTGGGCGTGCAAGTGCCGGCCGTGAACCAGCAGCAGTTCTGAATGGCCTCAACCTTGGCATCGACTCCCCCTCCAAACCACCTGCTGAAGAAGAGACGCTGTAAATGTCATCGCGAGGCTGAAATACAGGCGTGCGATGGCGCAGTGGGTCGCGTAGGCCTAGAGGTCGTAAACGAGTGCTACGAGGCACACCGGGGAGGGTTGGTTCGCGAATCATCAAGCTCGTCGTCGTACAGAGGGGCACCTCGACGACTGCCCTTGGGGAGGGGGAGATATTGCCCCTGCGCAGCTGGTCTAGTGCCTCGTTCACGTTTATGCCAATCGGAAAGTTTCCTCATTCACCGACAGGAAGGAAGAGCAGACTTTGCCGATACTTCCCAGAGGCTCACAGTTTCGCATTTTTTATAGTGCTGATTTCGTGGATTTGCGACGTACATTTGTATATATAGGCTGTTCACGGTAATGTGAGCACTTTTGAAGCCCTAGTTACTTTTTCCTTTCCGCAATTTTTTATCTTTAAACGCTTTTTTTAAATAAATGTTGCCATAAAAGTAATGAACACTGTGTATATTCCACCACACTCGGAATTTGACGTCTATATCTAAAATAAAATATATTTATTGCCTAATATTCCAAATTAGAGAGCTTTCAAAAGTACTCACTTTACCGTGAATAGACTATAACAATCTAAGATTATTAAATTTATGAATTTATATAGGCTGTCCACCCTCATGGAAAAGATTTTTTTTTGATCCAACTACTAAACGTACCCCCAACAGCCTGGTCTACGGTAAGACTATACGTTGCGGACGATGACGGAATGGTTCCTTTAAGTCATTACGCACGTTGGAAACCATATATTCAGGCCCTCTACCATACCTAAAGCCAGCTTTTTCATACTGCTATTTCTCAAAGTGTACGAACCAGATACATGCCAAAATACGATAGGCATGCTTTGGAATCTGCTACCAAGTCGCGTACAATGAAATTACAAGGTCACCGCTTAAAGCCACGTTCCTGCGAGTCGCAGACGGAAAGACTGCGCGACAGTTGAGCGCGTTGCGCATAGAGGCGATTCCGCTTTGCATACACCGATCGGCGTCGCCCTTGGTGCTTAATTCATCTTTGCCTCACTCACACAAACGTCATTATCAGTAGGCGACCCTTGAGGCCAAATTCCACGATACATTTTTATTTCATTATATGGAATAGATTTATGTAAGGACCACATAACTGTAAATATTTGTAGTTAAATGATTATATATTTCAAAATATAGCACCATAAAAATCGAAAATTTCGGAATGCGGGAGCTTAACTTTTTATGCTCCTAATTAACTTTGCCAAATAAATTGTATGTCTTGGGATCTGTATCATGAACACAATTTATTTTATTACGTTTCAAGAATATGTAAAAGCTGTTCACGATAAAATAAGCACTTTAGAAATCAACCTTGGAAAATAGTCACTGCCCCATCCTCCATATATTTTAACGGCCGCACTGACTTGCATGTGCCCAGTAAAGTGGATAACGGTGGAGGGAAAGTAGTTCCATATCATAACGTCGAATAAAACGTGTTAGGTAACATTTTGTGGTAACGTAAATTAATTCCTTCGCTTTCTGTTTTTTTTAATGCATCTGAGTGTAAAAACTAGCATATTTGTAAAATATTTATTTTTCAAATAATTTCACAGTTTAACTTAACTGACGCACGAATAAAATGATGAAACCGATGGCAATGTTAATTTTACACAACGCGGAAGAATACACAGCGTGCATACATGTAGATATTTCGCAGGGTTTTTAAAAAGATGATACCGTACGCTACAAATACACGTTGACGGTCATCGATGCCTGCAGAAAAATCGCCTGGGCCGGGAAAGCCAAGTCGAAGAATGCACGTGACCTCACCGAGGTCATGGCGGATGTGTTGCGCGAAGGACACGTCCCGGCCGATTTGCAAACCGACCAGGGCAAGAATTCTGCAATGGCCCTGACGAAGAAGCATAACATAAATCGTTACTCCACGTACAGCAATCTCAAAGCATCTATCGTCGAGAGGTTCGCCAGGACTCTGAAGGGCAAGATGTGCTGAGTGGCAACTACAAGTGTCTTGAGTTACTGCCGAAACTCGTCCGCGAGTAGTGAGTCTACAGTGCGCTCGACCACTTGCACGAAGCCCGGAGATGTCAAGGACGACTCCTTGGTTCGGACCGTGTATGCTGTTACGAAGAGGAAGGACCCACGCAAGCCTAAGCCAAAATCGGCGATGTGGTGCGCATCTACAAACAGAGAGGCGTCTCCGAGAAAGGTTTCACAGGAATTGGAGCCCCGAACTGTTCCGTGAGCGACGTATACGCAACTATGCTCCGAAGACATAAACTGAAGAGCCAAAAAAAAAAACTGGTACACCGGCCTAATATCGTCGAGGGCCCCCGCGAGCACGCAGAAGTGCCGCAAGGCGACGTGGCGTGGACTCGACTAACGTCCGAAGGTATGCAGGAGGCATTGAAATCTGCGCCAATTTGAGAAAGGGTTGCACGTCTGTCACGTTTAATGATTCTCGTCAGTCGTCGTTCGTCCCGTTCGTTCGCGATCTTTTTTTCCGGCCTCAGCGATGTCGAAGATTTGATGTTTTACCGGATTCCCGATACTCACGGTACACTCGTGAAATGGTCGTACGCGAACATCCAAATGTTATCGCTACCTCGGAGATGCCCTGTCCCATCTCTTGTGCGCCGACTATAACACCACGTTCAAAAACTCACTTAAATCTCGATAACCTGCCATTGTAGCAGCAGTAACCGATATAGCTGCCGACCGCATCGCGTTACTCTGATTGGTTCCATACCTCCTGTTGTTTGCATACGCACGCCTATACCAGTTTTTTTGGCTCACCAGTGTACTATCTCTTTGGAAAAACATTTTTTTTACAGCTATGAAATGGTGTTTGTTAATGTGCGTGACGTCTTGAAAGCACGCAACAGGCCTCGTCTGAAGTGTGTGTTCCTTTCGCAGATAAGCACGTTAGACGCACGTTTAATAGTTTCGTGGGAAAACGTGTATTTCAAACACAGTGCAACGCAGTTCAAACTCCAGGTAGGCGGTGGCCTTAACTTCGGGAGCTGTACGAAACCCCTGAAACAATGGACCAGTGCGTTTTGCGAGTATCGGAACGGAGCGTGCATGTGTCTCTTTCTCTATTATGCACAATAAGCAGTAGATAAGTGAACTGACGTCATTCCTCTAGCGTAATTATTTCGGAGGAACTGGGCGCTCGGTCCAACCCTACTGTGGCTGCTGGTGATGGCAGTATACGAGTTCAAAATGTCAAAGAATTCGATTCTTAGGAATTCTCCAGATATCTCAAATGGTCGCCAAAGTATTCGAATACTTTTATCCCGAGTGATCTAGCTAGCCATGTGATTGGTCAGTACTCGCGTTTCGCGTGAGTTCTTGAGTTCTCGCGCAAAGGTCATGCCGTACGTTCTAACGCTTGTTCTCGAATGTTTGCAGACGTTATTGCATTGTTTAAATTTAATAGCCTCCTACTTTACTGAAATGTAAGTATTAAAGACACAGTTTCGTGTCGGTTGTTGGTTTCTAAAACACTGGTTTTGTTTTATTGCGTTTTATGTAGTTTCCCAGGAATCGGCATTCGGAGCCTCTCAACTGCATCTTCCCATCTTAATATAATAATCACGTATTCGTATAAACTAATACCACCACGGATACGTATGTGGGAATCGTGCCGGACGATGCCACTGGTCGGCGGGTTTTCTCGGGGATATCCCTTTTCCCCCCGCCCTTGCTTTACGGCGCTGTTCCACACTCGCCTCATTTCACCCTCATCGGCTCTCAAGACCTCGGTGTTGACCCACCCAAATCTCTTCACTTCACTCCACTTCTCCGCCACAGAACTGAACAGTTCTCGAATGCAAGTGTGCGAGGGAAATTTTTCGATTACTGGAAATAATCGATTCTGCCCGTGCTAGCGGCTGCCCGCCTTCGAGGGAGAGTTACTTACCCCAAGCAGTTAGAGGTCCTAAAGGTAGAAGACCCCTGGAGAGCTACCTGGTGGCACCCCACAACTGAATTCGAAAACTACCTGACCCTTCTCACAAATCAACTGCCCCCCCCCCTTTTTTTTTTGTTGTTGTCTGGTGCAGGGGTGACCAACCATTTCCGCCGTGATCACACGAGACACGAAAACTACTCCACCTGGGTTCGCATTCCGTTATCCCTCCAACGAGCAAAATGCGCATACAAGTTGTTCCCGGTATCTATCTAGATGTGCATCTATGTACATCCTACGGCCCTCTAAGTACATCAGACCTACTTTCCTTTTTGCGACGCGTTCCTATTGGCTGCTACGAAGTAAATAAACAGTGTGAATTAGGGATGTAGATAGTTCTTGCTGGACGTGAATGTCCAATCATATAAAATCAAGAACATTATTTTAACTGCTTAATATGTTATGATAAAACTTTTTTTTTTATACTTACATGCAGCAATAGTTGCTGCAATGTACATACAGCTTTGTAATAAAAACTCGACGGTTTTTCGAATAACAACATGTTGATACTATGTAAAAATTATTTTTTCAGAAATTTTTTTAAAATGTTGTTTTGTAAAAAATTAAAATAATTTATTAAAAAACTTAAAATATAACAGAACTTCATATTCTTAGGAGCTAACGCGAAAAATGTATGTTTTTTTCTTGGGGATATATAAATTTAAGTTTTATAGAGTTGTCGATAATATTAATTTTGTTATTTAATCACAATTGTTGTGTGCATATTTACTAATTTTGTGGTTTATATCGCTAATTTTTTCGAAAAAAAAGTTGATAATTTTCAAATGCAAAACAGTAAACTGTGTCAGCTATTTTTCTAAGTTATATACTAGATACCAGCATAAGCAAAACGGCTACACGCGTTCGCACGCATCCAACATTGTCTTTGCAGCTGCAAGTACAGCAGTCCCATCGCATTGTTTGTCTGTTATTAACGTACGAAAAGTGTAAACATTAAGTTAGGGGACAGTTCTGTCAGCAGTTGTGGTTATGACAAATGTTGGTTTGTGAACAAATAGTAATAACATTTCAAGTATGCGAAAAAAAAAAATCTCTTAAAAATTCCTATGAAAAATACTTGCATTTAATCTGTAAACATTCATCTCAAGTAACTGACCCAATAAGAAGATCGATTTGAAAAATAAGAGTATTTTAACTGATAACTAAACACTTATTAAGATTACTCGCTGGGAAAGTCGGCGCACATATGGTAGCGCCGTTGTAACTTAGGATATGGGAGCTCTGCCTTTGTCGGGCCTCTTCTCCCCGGGAAAGGGAACAATTGGACGGCGGTGGTACGGCAGGTGGTAAAAGGAGCGCCTTGCAGATTCGTCCACCCGCCTGCCAGCTACCTGTTGGTTGGTGCTTCGCAAGTCGTTCTGTCTCTCTCTTTCACTTGGGTAGGCGGAGCCAAGTCCGTTCTTGCGCAGGCGCGACTAAAGTAACCGAGAGATCCCGGTGATGCAAAACTTTTTTTTTTTTTCAGTAGAGCAGTTACGTAGAAAAACTCTGATTTCAACACTCCGCAATGGAGTTGAGATGCCAGTTAGGCGGGCACCTTAAGTTGCTAACAGCGCGCGTGTGTTGTCAACAGGCACGCGGTGGCTTGCCGCCCTTCTCCGGGAGAATCTACGGTCCTGCGGCCATCTGCGGTGTGCGAATGGGCCTTGTACGGNGTTGGAGTGAGTGCACGTGCTACAAACACAACAAAAATTAATTTCCACCTCGCCTCTCTTAGCCAAAGGCCATCCAAGGTTTTTGATTATTAATCTTCCATTCATATAAATCATTCTTTGCTACTTCCCTTCTTGTTCTTCTTCTTCATCTTTTTTTCTTATAAATTCTTCTTCTTTAATTATCATATCTTCTCATCTCCTTCTTTTAATCAGTTAATCTTTTAACCATCTTTACTTCTTCTTGTTCTTCATTTAGATCTTTTCTTTAAAGTTTAAAGTTTTCAAATTTTCTTCTTCTTTCTTCCCTTTTATTTTTCGTTAGTTCCACACGTTCATATTCTTCTTCTTCATATTTTTCTTTCTAATAGATTCTTCATCTTCTGCAGAAGAGTAATGTGAAAACTGTGGTATCGTCGGTCCAGTAGAGAGAGAGAGAGAGAGAGAGAGAGAGTGTGTGAGGATCGCGTGGCCAGACGCCACCGCCGCCCTTCTGCGCGGCGCTCACGAGGCGAGAACCAAGGACGTCTGCGAACACACCTCCGCCACGACGGCATGCAGTTCGAGGTCGCCGATAACACTCCCTGTCGCGCGCCGCTCTCCGCCGACACTCCCGCCCCCACCACCCTCTCCCAGGTCCCAGCTGATCGCTTCTTAGTCCCGCCCAGGCCCCGGCGGTCACGTTACGCACGTGTGTACGCTCTTCACGGTAAACTGAGCACTTTTGAAAGCCCTGCTTAACTATATACTTGTATAATCCATTCACTGTTACTGCACACTTATCTGTAGCCGTGCTCGAGTTCTACTTCCAAGTCTAGAAAATTACACGCCAGAGGACAACGCACAGAATTCGTGCGCACCCAGTTATAATCATATTTTGCATGGGAACTATTTAATACTAGGCGCTAACATACACAAATGTTTCTTCCCTGTTTTTATTCATGTTTATTATAAATTAAATACTATAATTTATAAGTAAAATATATGCAGAACTTCAATTTAACCGAAAATTAGATACTTGTATGTTAACCGAAGTATATAACGCTTGTGATACATAGCATATTTAGGAAATAACTACACATCATACACAGGGTGATTTTTCAGAGGTTTGATTTTTTAAAAATGTGAAAAAACTGCGAATATACTGTGTGCATATCGTGTACTATTCCACCATATGTGAAATTTGCGTCGCCAAGGGCCTGGCCACTTTATCCGTGCGTCGAACATGTGAACCTATGAAATTATTTTAAAAATTAAATATGTTACAAATTTGTTAATTACTACACTAATATGCATTTGAAAAAAATAAAAGAAGTAATTCCGTCTTCCACAATTGTTCACCTAACACTTGTAATTCAACGTCAAGGCATGGAACAACTTTCTTAACGTTGTTGCCAACTTTACTGGGCGCGTGCTAGTCAAGTGCCCGTTAAAATACACGCAGGTGGGGACAGTGACATTTTTTTCAAAGATTGATTTCAAAAACATATGTTTCACCGTGAACGGACTTAAAGTAAATTTTGTTCTGTACTGCACACTTCGAAGCTCACTGACCAATGATATTATCTGTGGGTAAATTATTCGCAATCCGCCTTACGTTGTCATCACTTTAAATTCGAATCAGTGACATAAATCAGCTGAATAACATTCCCTGAAAGTCAGTTGCTGACAGGCGAATCTAGCTAATTAAACTGGAAGAAGTGACTTATAGCAGTGGAGTTCTTGGAATTCAGTGGAAATCGCAAATAAACCGGTGAAATTCAACCACTGTATTAATTACTTCTCTGGCACTGATTATCAGTAGCGTAATTTTCACAGTTTGTACCGATGTGGCTCAATTCTGACTGTTTCAAGTTGAGAGTGCCTGTCACGACGGTTTCATATAAGTGTGGCCGTGCACATGGCCTTGCTGCTCATTGGCTGTGACAACGAAACAAGTGTTGTGTCGACTTAAGTACAGCACGCATCGTAATTTGTTTGGTTCGCAACATTTGAAACCGTAAATTAAAGTTGGTCTGAAAGGGTATAGGGCGTTCAAGTGCCAAAAATGGCTTTTAAGTTTTACAATAAAATTAAAACTCAGAACAGCTAGAAGTTAAACTCTAATCACAAAAAAAAACGAAATAATAAAATTTAAAAACAAAATTTCATGGCACTGCTGAATTTGAAAAAATAATAATCCTACTTTAAAAAATTGCAAGTAAAATTTATTCTTAGACTGTTTTTTTTTTTTTTTGTGGTATTATGTCATAAAACCATGGAATATATTAAAAACACTAACTCCACATGCCATATTTCGGCAGGACAATGCCCGGTCACATGTGGCGAGGAATGTGCAAGTCTTCTTCAGTGAACGACGGGTGGCACTGCTTCCCTGGCCTGCACGTTCGCCTGACATGTCGCCCATCGAACATGTCTGGGATATGGTTGGTGGGCGACTTGTTCGTCACGGTCCTCCACAAAGCATCAACAGTGATTGTTGAACTCGTATACAAATCGCGTGGATGGAGATTCCCCAGGAGCGAGTGAAGATTTGGGCGGCTCTTAACGTCGAGGTCTTGAGAGTAAAGCGAGGCGAGCGTGGAGCAGCACCGGAACGAAAGGACGGGGGGAAACGGGAAGATCCCCGAGAAAACCCGCCGACCAGCGGCATCATCTCGGCACGATCCCCACTCGCGAACATCATCCGGAGTGACCCGGCCGGGCGATTGAACCCGGCTCGACTCGGTGGGAGGCGAGCAGGTTAACCGCTCGGCCACACCGAAGTACGCAAGAGCCGCGCACATTTTATGTGCACGATCCGTGCAGACGTCCATTACGAGGCTCGCAGAAGCGCGTGGAAGTCGCGTTCTGGAGCTGCGCGATTGGCAGCTGACGTGTCGCCAGATCAAGGATTTACGTGACGTGCCTTCCGCGGCAGTG